>JAANSN010000678.1:0-49500 GCA_036850665.1 Dicranocentrus wangi
AGTTCAAGTTTTTTAAAATGGCACGTTAAAACTGCTACTTGTCAAATTCGCGAAAACTACAAAAAAAATACTCAAAGCGTGTCACCAGAAGCATTACCATTGCACCAGTTTATGTCTATAGGCACCGGCATTCGAGCAACGTGGTTTGTTAGTGAGTCTTCATCGAAAATAAGCATACTCCATGCAAAGGTTACGGTTAGGCATTAAATAATATTTTGAAATGATAATACTTCTACATACATGTATTATAGTACATACTTATAATATTCTCATCAATTTCGAGCAGATTGCGACCAAATAAACTATTAAAACCAAATATGAATGCTTTGTTTAGTGTGAGTGTCAGTTGGATATTTTGATTCGTCGATTTTCTAAACCTACGCAATACGATGTTGCATATATATATATTTGTGTCACATATCCGCGAAACTTACCATTGCTTGCAGGACAATGCATCTCGGGGCTTTCATCAGAACCTAAAATGCAAAAACTTCATGTACATTCATCCAACTATCCATAAACGTTTTAAATGGAAAATAGTATTAAGGTAGCTTACCATCGGGACAATTAGGAATTTGGTCACACACGTTGTATATGGCAATACATTCCCCCGAGGATTTGCACTCGAATTGCCACCGACTACATCGGCGAGAATCTCCTGGAATTAACAAATAGGAAATCCGTTCTATTAATTAAGTCAGTTCAGTCGCTAAGAGTGGAAGGTTTGCTAAACTTGTGCATTACACGCAAAAGCCAAAAGTGATTTAAAATTCCATTGACAAACGAGAACGGAAAGCATCACACGTCTTATGCTTAAAAATACTGCAGTTTAAAATTCCGCCCAGTACATTTCCTTGTTATATGCTAAAGCTGGGTCTTTGCACACTTGGCAAACTTACAATAAAAATCAAAAATAATAATACATTATTCAAATTCTGTGGCTGGAGGACAGTTCGCAACTCAAAACCGTGTTAAGGGGTTTGTCTTCAAGTGACGATGACGAATCCACCTACTCATTTTGATTCCAACCCCAACACGACAAAAACTGTGATGGTAATAATAATGGCGAATGTGAATTCTACTTTAGAAAAATACTCTTAACTGAAATGTGCAGAGAAACAAATGTATGACATTTTTTATTCATCATATGACTTCTCATATATGCGCATATACCGCTGAGAGAAAACAGTTATTTCAATTATAGAAAAACTGCAATTTCATGGTTGATCTTCTTGAGCCTCTCCCAATGTAATTTACCTTTTCTTCAGTGCATATCATGGTTCCTGCATTTGAAGCACACATGGGAAACGTGTAATGGTACACAGCTTTAAGAAAGCATCTCATCATATATCGTCGCATTTCTTAGAGCATGTATGGCAGAAAAAATATAATTTATCAACAGGCATCATCGTGAGCAAATCAACTTTGAAAGTAGGTAATTAGTATTTACGCATATACTAACTCAATTTATCTTATCTGGATGTACGAAATGTGTATCATTCTCATTTACCAAAGTTAACCCTGATCTGCGTCATCTCAGCATGATCATTTTGTACAGCGCTCAAATTCTGCTTCGTAATAGGTTTCATTAGTGTAGCTACCTGTGAAAGCTGCTGCTGCGATATCCCGTTTTCTACATTAAAGAAAGGAAACCATCAAAATTCAATTTTGAAATGTGTGTCGCTCGGTTAATGTGTTTTTCCATGTAGGCTATAGCACACGGTATTTACCCTATATACTCTGAACAAACTTTATATATTTTTTAAAATTAAGATCTGGGTTTATCATATCACGAAAGTATACGGTTATGGAAAAGAGCTACACACTCACAACAACAGGAAAAATTAAAATAATGGATAAGGTTGATATTGAAGGAAAATATAATGCCGGATGATGCATGTTAATTTTAATGGACCCGACTTATGCTGGCTTTCAATTTTCCTAAAGCTCTATTTTGATAATGAATTGCAATTAAGAGTCATGATACTTTTTGTGTAAATTGGGTAATTTTAAGTGCATAATGGCATTTTCATCCTCTTTGAGTTGCGATATATCTCAAATTAATTGTCATATTGTCATATATTGTCAAAGTTCGAGGATATTTAAGACGGCGGTTTGCAGTAGATATGTCAAGTTCACGTATTATGCAAAATGATCTAACTTCTTAAAAACAAATACGCAATTTATGAGTTTGTGACGGCAATGCGTGAGAAATGCAGAATTTCAGTCGGTTTCACGTTATTTGTTTTGTTACACTTGCATACAGTTTAATGTAACAACACCTGGAAGTAATTATGCTGGAGGCATAGATTATTGGTTAAAGAACTTTGAAATAGTGATTCGTCGTAATGAAATCCTTGAGGGGCAGAAATTAAGAACAAGTTCTTCCAGTCTACACAGAACTATACTTATATGGGAAACGGCCTGAATCATTTTATTTTACTATAGTAAATATTTTTCTATCAGCTCAGATCCACAGCATAGCATTTACTATGTGGTTTACGCAAAAAATAAAGTACGCATGAACGATAATAGCTTTTAAAACACTGCAAAAATTGTGTACAGTTATTTCTAAAGTCTTCGGTAAAGTTTTAAAACTAATACATAGGGTAATCATATTCCCAGTCGGTTCAATTACAAAAACTGTTTGAGTTCTGTGTTTTACCAGTTTTCTCTGGGCTATTGTCTCGAAAAAAACATGAATTCGTGTCAGATGCCATGACTCTGAGGCGCACTTGCACCATTTCAAAAATCAAGGCTGATTTCACAGAAAATCTTTGCAAAAACCAAGCAAATCCACTGGCACCAAGTTAATACCAGTGTTACAGCAAAGGTAATTTTTTATTTTATGTGAGTCAGGGTACATCGTTGTATTTTTTGTAAAGCTTTATTCAACCGTGCATGTCGAACGTGCCTTGTACCGCTTGCTGTTTCGAAAAGACAAATACAAACGTGGAAAATCAGTAAAACGTGCGTGAGCTTGCATCATCTTCTGACAGCACACATTGCTTATATTACATTTAAAATATCTATAAAATATAAACGTTACCTCTGCGTCTATGTCTTCGAATTTATAAGATACGTAAGCAATTTTAAATAGTTGCGACTGCGCTTTAGGCAGTTTAAAAAACTTTTCTGTATCCTATTTTTCTCAGTTGCATCGCTCACTGTCAGCCGTCAACTTCTTTTTTGCTACATGAACAAACGTGACTAGTGCAGGTCATAAATTGCAAATTGATGCAGTTTTTACTTTACCCAGAGAAAAAACCTGGGTTATGATCAAAGAAGAGGGTAATATACGTTATTATTATCTAGACTCATCATTTGAACGTTTGCAAGTTCGCTAAAACGAACTGTGAAGATTGTTAATGTTCTGAAGGTATTAAGATAGTCTGACGAATATTTCAGTTTCGTGTTCAGAGTTACACGCATTCATGCATCATAATACCAATTACAGTTTGGACAATGCTATGTAATGACTGTATAGGATGTTTAATGGTCCCAAGAAATTACTCAGATCTATGGGAATATATTGTCGGGATGAACTATGAAATCAAAATATTTTTGTAAAACAGAAACAGAATGACTCATAATTTAGCAAATTACTAAACTACATAACTACGGACGGTGAGTTTAGTCGGTATCGTTTTGGGGCACGGAGATTACATTTTCGATGTATTTTCTTTATATTTGCAATTCCAACAGAGTAACAGTCACGACGAATTAGGATAGTAATAATACTTTTGGAACGTGGGCATACCAAAGTATTTCGGAATTTGACATTTGCAGCATTAATTTTATACAAAGGCAAAACTGCATGCCATTGTTATTTTTTGTCTCTTCTGTGCCAGAATTAGGAGTGAAATATACTGATAATCGTTCAGGGACCCAAACAACTAACGACCAAGAAGAGGCATCCATTACAGGTACATAATATTGTAACAAAAGCATATACCTGTCACCGTCACGAACCAAGCAAAATAAGGTTAACCGGATCGGGTTTTGAGCGATTGGACTTGCAAGAAGCACGAAGAAAACTCATAAGGATACGAACAGGGTGCCATTCCCGCAGACAGCATGTTGCTGTAATGGTATTACGGCTAAATGGTTACTACTGAACATTGTGTGTCGAGGAAACGGCGTGATATGCGAAAATGATTATGGTGGTGTGGTAGTGATGCTGGTGGGCGTTGATGGCGTAGCGGTACTGATCGTTGCAGATTTAATCTTCAATCTTGCATCTTTCGCCTATTGTGAATTAGTGAGAAGAAGCACTATACATGAAACCTGTACGATTCTAAAGGAATACCATCCTCGTCATTGGATTTCGGTTGGGAGTTTGGGATGAGTAAAGTACAGCAATGACAAGACCATTAATTTATAACTCTTCAACGTGTTTCACTTGTCATGTCACTGAACAATATCACAGTCCAGTGGCACAATAGATGTGTAGGAATGAAAGCAATTGAAAAAGCGATAACTTTTTTCTAAATACAATTATTTGTATTTTGAAAATTCAAATATGCGTACTTGGGCAAGTTGATATTTAACAGGACTAATTACCTAATTCTACTAATACGAATTCAGGACTAATTCAATCAAGTAGTGGGCAACTCGGTTAATAATGAAAAGGAAAAAGAAAGAAATGTCAATTTTGTGCTTGCTTGTAACAGCTAACGTTTTCCTCAAGACTCGACGATCTATCAACATATTCACAATTCACATAAGAAGCTGGCAGAAACCCTCCATAGTGCAATCAGTTAAGGTTTGTAGTTTGAACTCGCGTGAAAATAAATTATAGTCATATACAAGCGACTGACCTTATTGTTTGTTATTTGCTTTTCTAGGTATAAAAAAGCGACAATGACCTCGACCTTACCAATTACTCACTCTCTTCGGTAAAAGTCTTAAACTTCGCAGTAACATGCTACACCAACGGTATAACATCTCAAATTGTAAAGTGTATAGGTAACGAAATATAAGGATATGTTTGTTGATTGACAGAAAGGCCAGACAAGATCATCTCATCTAGTCTTCTTCCGTATTTAAACTAGGCTAATTGAATGTACTTACCCTTTGTAATCTCGATGAACCGCATACGTGCCTTTCGCATAGTTCACTCGCAATCACAAGTAGAAAAAGTAATTGGAAAGTGCTTGAAGAATTCCGACTATTTATATACATACATAACATGATAATATCACAACCTTCAACCTTTTTATTTCGGTGAAAGTCTTATAACACAGAGGAAACCTTGTTGGGTGGCATATGAGTGAGACACAAATATCAAGAGAAATATCAACTAACTCAGCCGCTGAACAAAGGCGAAGTGAAATGTTGGACACAATTCATCCCGACCTGTGCCCTTTAAAGTAATTATGATTAATTTCCTTTGATTTGCAATGTAAATTGCTTTTTTGTGGTTGATAAAGATTCTTAAATTAGTACAAGTACAGAGGGCAAACTTTGCTTACTTTTACCAACATTGCCAATTGCAAACCAAACTTTATGCGGACACGTACACGATACAAGGCAAGTCTGCATCCTTGCAAGGGTATATGACACATGGATATGAAGTACTTTAGTCAATGCTTCCCAAATCCTTACGTTAATTCCTTACAAAAACAAAATGAACTTATTGACGAGGCTGATTACTTCATGATGTTAGTTAAGGTTAACTCATTATTAATACTTAAAAGACAAACATAGAAATTCTATCATCGAACTCGCAAAAATAAAGTCTTGCGTTTTTTACGATGTCGCTTCTGCATTTCTTGTAAAATGTACTGTGACCCCGTCGAATTGTTTTCCTAATTTTTCAAATATTTACAATTACACCCTACAAAACAATTATGTGCTTCAATGAGTATTTCTGTATTCTCCCACTTCACAGTATTCATAGTTCATTTTTAGCATTTATATTTCCTTTGGGCTACTAAATACATCCTGGCAATAAGGGTGAGGATTGGAAACACGCAGAAACAAGCGCAGCGTAGAAGGCGGTGACGGTGACACATTCACATTGCATACTCGTCACCCACACGGAAAAATCATAACCTGTGAAGACTATATAATGATTAGAGAGCATCTCTTACGTTTGCAGTAGTAGGGATAGTAGACATGTCATGAATAATGACTAAATATGTAGCCTGTAGCTAATAATAATGGGCTGCAGATGAAATCCCAAATATATGCAACCCGAGTGACATTTCCCCAAATCGTATTTTTTACCAAACTACAAAAATCTAAAAAGATTTGCTTTCATCAAAATGCAACACTGTTGTTGTAACATTTTATTATGCTCAACTTATTAACTTATGCATTAGTTTATTTTTTTCGATCAACTATAGCTTCGGTTTTCAGCTGAACGTATCACGAATTTGCCCTATTGTGGATTGGCTTCTACTTCTGTCATGAAGCCAATGATACTAGGTATATGAAATAACTGTATCCTTTTTCTCAACAACGTTGTATCATTAAAATGCTATAATATGACATATGACACTACTTAATTTTTAGTATGTATTTAACTAAGAATCATTAATTAAGGAGCTCGATCAGTGTGCAGTGAATACTAACGGTTTCAAGAAGCTAGTCGAAGTAACAAAAATGAGTGAATGTGCGAACAAAAACATAAACCAAGTTTCACAGTATACCGTCTCACACATCTTCACCCATCAAACCCCAGTTAGCTAGATATTATGCAGAGAGTCTAACATCAAACTCAATTCAACGATATTTTTCCTCCAAAAATTCAAGTAAACTTTTGCTGATCTGCCCATTGTAATTAAGGGGTGCGGCTTCAGTTTCAGTACCATATCACGAAGAACAGGTAGGGATATGGAACGCAGAGAGGAACGTTATGGTTGCATGCGTGCACGGGCTTTGTATAATGTATACTTGCATAATGTATATGTATACCAGTTTTACACACTTTACGATTTTACCTTGGTAAGATCTACGCACCGGTTTTATCAGCTTCAGAGTTGAAGCTACAAGTTCCAACCCTCTAAACAGTAAGCCACTTTTGAGAGTAAAATCCAGATGAGAAAATCGTTCATTTACCTTTTATTATTATACCGTATGCAAAATGCGAACCCCAAAAAAGTTGACTTGGTGCGTATTACCCCTATTTAAATATACATACAAACATCATACTAAAATTTATTCTACTTTTTTGCAAAATAAACACGATAAAAGCTTCTGGCCTTGTGTAATGTGTAGTGACCACACCACATAGACCACTACAAAAAATAAATAGTTTGAGTGTACCATCAACCGTGAAAACTGCTTAATGTTTGATATATGCACTATGCAATGCACACACATTGTTTTGTGTATTAAAACTGTTTTCATTTTAAAGTATAAAGTTCTTCGCACCAGAAAACAAACCTAGAAGCCAAAAACTGAAAAGGATGAAGTTCATATTTGTAGACTACACCACCACCACCAGACGAGATTAGACATAAAAAGTGGATTCAAGTTCATGGAATTTTATCTTGTTTGTTGCCAAAAGGGAGAAGTGTTGATATTTGCACCTGTTTACCAAACAGTCATCATCATCATGATCCACTTGAGTTCCTCCTGTGAGTGAAATGGGTACAATCACCTGCACCATCTACATGACTCGCTGATCCCATGAATCACCAGTATACCATTTTTTGTCAATAACCCTCCCTCCTCATCTTTCCAATCTCAGCGCTTCCTTCGATACAGCCAAGACGTAAAATTCAACATGCCAATCATTAAATAAAAATTAGAATCAGTCATTTTTTATTTCATAACTTTGATTGCTACCGTAAACTAAAAGAGTTCATTGAATTTGAAATGCCTATTTCGCAGCACATATTCTTTTGCTTTTTTATACCGTCAATGATTTGGCTTGACGGAGATATCAAAACGTAAAACCTGGCCAACTACATATTATTTAGTGATGATTAATGATCCTGAACATTTATCAGATGCGTAATATCATACTTTGCAATATCAAGGAAGTGTGTAGGAAAAATACGTATCTTCATTAAATTCATGAGGTACCCTTCAGTCTGGCATGTTGGTTCTTTTCCCATGTAGTCATTATATACTGACCAGACCAACCCATATTTTGTTTGTTAAAAGTATCGACGAATTGTGATAACGGTAGTAGTAGGACCACCCCACATTACAAAAATAAAGACTGCAAATACTAAATACATGTACACAATCATGAGTTTCCCAGTGTCCGTATGCACGATATTTATCAATAACACCCCATTTTCCAAAGGTAACCGAATGCCGACGCTGCATATTCTAACAATAAATATAATATTATTCTAATTCCCCATTCACCGCAACTTATACACCAGAAAACTTACAGCAATTCCCCTAAAGAAATTAAAATTGTATGATGAAAATGGAAGATGAGGGGAATTAGCTGTCTTCAAATTTTAGGGCGATACATATATATCTAATTGTTTCAACTAAAAAATCTCGACAGGAATGTTTGAATGGGATGACGGAATGATGAATCACTCCCACAATCCAGCCTCTAAACAGGCTGTAAAATCTACGTAGGCATCAAATACCGGTTCCATTCATATTTTTAAGAATAAGCTTACATACTCAAATATCATTTTGAAAGTCATCAATTTTAAGTATGTGCCATCATAACTCAGCCTTAACGGATTACACGATACACCACCACCACCAAAGAGAAGAAAGGCGGAAGAGAAATGGGAAGAAATGGTTAATGTCGAAAAACCAAGGTATTAAAAAGGATTTAACCATGCAAATAACTAGGAAAGATTTTTCCATATTATGTGTCTTGTGAGTTCTGAGTAAAAACAGGTGGAATGCGACAACAAAATATCCTGTGTGCTATACGAGCTATTAAAATCCCGTATGGAACAGGGCATTAGGTGTGACAATATTGTAGTGTATTCTGCCATTATGTTGATCATTTTAATCCCGTAAAATCGAGTTACTTATTTACAAAAATATTATGTAGATAATGTGAAAGTTAAGATGTTCCATTGACGTGTATGTGTATTTTTGAATTATGTTATCCCATCATGAGTATCCCATAGTACGAAAAATCTTTAAGAAATCCGCTGAAATATATGTCTAAAACCCCTTTGCAGTGCAACAATACTTAAGTAGACATGACATATTTATTTATGCTTAAAGGGTGGCTGCCTCTCACGCTTTATCATTGACTTGCTCGTTCTCTCGGTTCATCTGATCACCCAATAGATCACAAGTTACATTTTTACTTGTGTGCATGTGTAGAGCTGAGCTACCAGGTGCTGTGCATTCATTAGGAAACTTGGCGAAATCTTTGTTCCCTGTTCCCTTATCAGAGTTGGTTAGTCGGATACTCAAATCCGCTGATTTTGAAGATATATACTGAAATAATAATAATAATATCACTCGTTTTCGTTAAAATCCTTCTAACAAGATGGTCTTATAAGAGAACCGTGTTTGTGTATGCATGAAGGTATGTGAACAAGGTGATAGCGTAACACCCAATTGCCTTTTACCACCAGGATTTTTACTGCTTCACTTAATTTATGTTTTGCATACAAGATTAAAATCCCCATACACACATACTGTTGGTATATCGTGCTTTAATATCTTTACAGCCTTTTTGCCAAGTTGGAGCCGAGACTGGTGAAATGAGAAAATAAGACTGAAAGGAAGGTTCCATCATTACACCATCATAATTCCTCGTTTTTAAAATATATCTATACAACACTATTATTCTACTTGGCTCTGGCTCCCGTTGTTTGTTAAGTATTTCATTGTTGCGTCCTTTTTCCCCATTGTGTACCAAATAATAATGTACGGACGTACCTTTCATCATGCTCTTTTTGGGCTATAAACCTCTGAATGAGAATCAAGAATCATCTTCAGAGATGGGTACTAAAATATGAAGGACAAGACTTGTCGGGTTTTTTTTTACACAATCCGTTTCTTGCATTTCTTCTCTGCTGTTAGTTGCTGCATCAGTATTGCGTTTTGCATTGCTGCATTTGGATATGACCGATACAACTCCTGCAGAAAACCATAGAAGACGCAATGCAAAAGGCACATGATAGCTCACATTATGCAGACTTGCATGTGCTAATCCATAATACCTGTTGTATTTCTAGTGAGAACCGAAGCTCATCTTGTCTCTCGCTTGAGATATTCCCTACCTCACTTCATACGATGTTGCATATCTGACTTAACTACGTATTCTACTAGCATTAACAAGCACATCAAAAGTGAAGTAAAACCTCAGGCTCTAGGTCTATATTTTACTTATTCATAGTTCAACTTTGCAGTTGCTTATAGCTGTTTCGGTTGTTGTCGATCATTTTTCTTTGCAGAACCTCTCGCTTTACATTTTATTCGAATTCGTTCAGCTTGCCTGTGATTTTCATTGGATATCACTTGTGCAATTTGTGCACTTCAACAAAAAGTGACCAGTCTTTCAGCAAGACAACTTTAAAGCGTTCATTGTAAAAAGAGTAAGTTCGTAAATATTACACCTCGGTTCCTATTATCTACATCCTTTGCCTGTGGGTCGTTTTGTTTTGTCATTTATTGTCAATCAAAAAGGCAATCTTATGGAACGATAAGATCCCAAGTGATCTGATACTCCTTGTAAGGGGTGACCTCGACGAGTGTCCTGTGTATATTGGCGTGTTTTGACGGGTTTCTCAAAAATGAACTGCGTTGTATTTTTCTATTTAAAAGCGTTTGAACCCTTTTGTGCATGTACGAATCCATCGGACTACGAAATCTTGATCCGTAGGATAGGAATTTTAAGGTGTGTTCGAAATTGTTGCAAGTTGAAATTCTGAATTTACATGAGTAGACGCGGATTTTCATTTTCATCCGTACTCGCAAAAAGCCAATTATTACGGATCGGCTTGATTGGACATAGCTCACTTTACCGTTCAGAGTAGCAGTGCAGAAAGCGCTTTCAACTATTGAGTTTGTGCATGAAAAGCCTTGATTTCGTGTAAAATCGGTGAAGGCTTGTCAACATATTAATTTTCAATACCTGCAAAAAAACGTTACCTCCCAAATTCCACTCATATCATTGGCTATTTTCAATTTTCATGGGAATACATCCACTACCGTAGGTATACACTTCATGAATAAATGCGTTGAAAAACGTAAACAATTATCACCTTGAGGAAAACGTGTGATCGTGTGAACTAACCTTGATTTGTCAAAAAAATAGAAAATTTCTTGTATTGTCTTCGGTTAGTGCATAAAGAAAAACAGTGTGTATTGTGGCACAACTACAACTTTGAATTAATTTCAAACAATAGATCACCAATGGCATATACTAATGATTTATGTGAATAGAATTTGCAGAATTTTACATAAACCCAGCCAATTCTAGGTTATTTATTAAATGTGAAATATGATGTGATGCGTATATATAGGCTATTATGTGGAATAAAAGTGTTTGTTGTGGAGGATATCCTGTGTAGAAGGAGAAAATTTTGCATTTTCTATGAGACGCTATTGTTAGTAAATCATAATATTCAACAAACTATAAAAAAAACTTAATTCCCTTATCCGTCTTTAACTGTTTGTAATTTACGACAATATATACATATATATGGTGATAACAAAATCTACAAAAAATCTTGCTTTTTTCTAAAAAGAATATTCATATTCTTGTCCTTGCAGCTTTTGTCAGAAGAAGTGTACAGATTTTTGCACGATGTTAGAGTGTGCCTAGAAGCTATACGCCTTACTTTGTTTCATTTCACGTTTTTTGTTGTCTCAAATGAGACAGCCGTAAGACTTGTTCCCTTGTTGCTGTTTTGCTACCACTGCTGAGACTTTGAGCATCGTACGGTACCGTTTTGTCAGTCGTCGACCGTCGTGTCGTGTCTTCTTCTGTGGTTTTTCTATAACTTTACATAGAGATTGTGAGCCTCTCGAGCTGTTTTAAAAATTACTTTATATTGTTGAAAATCGTGTACAAAAAAGTTGACGCGATATTATTATCGCCGTATGTGGTTTACAACTGCTATACAGATATATACTTGAATGGCCTACAACAAAAGGGGTAGTAGCATAGAGTATAGAGATTAATCAGGATAAATAGGTTAGACTATAAACATTCATGCAAATGTAGATATATATGTACATGTACCTACTCGGTCGGTGACGCATACTGAATTGTGAAAACCAAATAAATAGTAACATCCTTTAAATCCTTCTGTATATCTGTGTATTAGAGAGATCAATGCATTTTTTCAGTGTATGTGCAATACATAGTCCCTAATGATAAATTTAGCATGTAGGTATTTTCGATACAAATCGTTGTAGAGAACTGCATCCTTCTGTGTTGCGCTAATAACGTATCAACCAAGTCAACAATGAAATACGCACAACGCATCCCCGTATTAAAATATATTGCGTTGACTAATGTCACCCTTTTCCCTAACAAAACATGAAGATCGTTTCTGTAAAAAGCGAGTGTTCTCGACATATCATATAGCTTGCAAGCGCCTACTTTACTTAAATACTGCATGCAGCCCTTGCACAATTTTTTAGGTACCACACTCCACTGCTTTCAAAAGTACACGCACACTAGCGCGTTAACGCTTTTTTAAATGAAAATGTGAATGTCTCCCTCAGGTTTTATTTATTTGGCTGTAGTCTCTTCGTGAGTGAGTACTGATTTATGAGCCTTTTTCAGACGATTTTTCAACCCCTTATTTCCAATAAAACGTGGTATACCTACATATGTGGTATGTAAAACGATATTGTTCATCGATTATCTTGCAAAAGTTCGTTTGTTAAGGGAGGTGCGCATATTTTGTGATTACAAGTATATAATATCAACATTCCCATTCTTATTTCAGTAGTTCTGATAGTTACTAATAATATCTGTAAGTATAGTAAACATGAAAATGTTTCGAATGTGAAGGCGAAGGCACACGTGTGTCAAATTATAATAATACTTGAGCCCGTTTTTCTTCTCGTGTTTTTCACAGAATCAGCCCTGGCAAAAGCCTTCAATTATCGCCATTACGATTCAGAAAAACACTTTTCTTAATCTGGCAATCAATAATTGCTACCCCTTACGTGGGATTCACATGTGAAACAAGTTATCAACTGGTGGTTAACCTGTAATCATTTTTGTGTTTTTCTGTAGTTGGTGGTAAATGCGTATGGAGTGAACAGTCATCCCCCAGCAATTTGACATTCTACATCTTATCACCAGCGCACTATTTAATTATCACTTTGTTACTTCATCAACCGCTACCATCACACGTCACAAGTCTGTTATCAACGCAGTATATCAGTGACATTTGAGTGCATAAGCTGTGTTCTTTTCATGCGAGTGCGAAAAATTTAAAGAATTTTGAAGTCCGAAGCTCATCCTATGAGAACGAAACGAACACATTTTTGATAACTTAACTAAAGTGATTAGCAAACACACATGGTTTGTCGTGATCGGCATTAGCACGCAAAAAAGACTTCTTACGCGAATCAAGACCGTCTGTGAAGTACCGTTCGTGACAGATCCCACTACCGCTACTAGTGGAACCCAAAACCAGAGATAAATCTCAAGGAAAAAGTACATCCTTTACAAAAGCTATTCGATTTGTTTCAGTCAAGGTAGGAGAGACCCGTCGTACAAAAGTATCATTTGTGCAAAAACACCGTCATCATTTTCAAAATCTAAGGAAAAAACCACGTAGTGAGCCGTTACATTTCTGAAAGTTTAATCTTTTCCTCCACTCTCTCAAGCACAAGAGACGTTTTCAAGCATAATAACATCTTTTTGTTTGATTAATTGTTGTTGTGGTTTGGTTAGCAGTTTTGCTCTTACTATACAATTACGGTATTGAGTGTGTGACGATAGAGAACATAATCATTGTCCTCAACTTCAACATCAATTGATAAATCATCACCACCAGAAGCAGTTCTTTCTCGACAAAAGGAGAAAAAAGAAGAGGAGAGCATTGTTGAATTGCTCACATATTGTTGGAGATATTCATAATCTATCGTGTACCGTAAAGTTGTAAAAGTTATTGGTTTGCGCTGCTGCACTCAGTTTTATTCTTCTTGAGCAACACAACGCTAATTACTCGCTTCCCTTTTGATAACAGAGTTGTCAATTGCGTGAGTGTTGTCAATTTTCGCTGTGTATCTAACAAGACTTGTTCAACCGACACGCGCAAAAGTCTCGTCGTTTTCGAAGAAATATAACCATACAATATTGTATTCTTGAGCTGGTGCTATATTCCACTTTAGAAGACGCCCACAGTTGCAACTGAAGAAGGAATTTGAGTAGAGTCGGCACATTGGAAATTCAAGTGGTCACTGAATTGTCTGCAAAATGGCATCAAAATTACGAAGAGCTCCTCTTTTTGGGATTGACAGTGGGTTTGCCTTGGTGGCTCCGATGAAAGTTAAGGTAAGAATGTAAACCATACATTTTTTTGAAATCTCAGCTTTTGCTTTGCTTGTAATACACCGATATAGGCATAAACATATAACTATAAATATACTTTGAGTGTTTGCTTGCTCATTTAACTGTTCAGCTACTCATATTGTCATAAACGACAAGTGCTCTTGCTCTTCCTAAATGATATCACGTAAATGTGGACATATGGAAAACAAGAAATAAGAGAAGTATCAACGTGTAACGGAAATGTAACATCCCTAGAAATTTGGTAAAACCCTTGGGGGATCATGAGGATGGGAATTCAACCGTATGACAATTAGATGGGGAGCAAGGCAGTACTCGGCGCACAGGAATTCCCAAACAAAAACTGATGTAAAACTTGCTCTCTCATCGCAAGCGCATCATCATTTCGCAACATTACATGTCCCTAATGCGACGGACATATTATGCTGGAACTGGGGGCATAATCCCCATATACTGATCCGACGAGATAAGCATGTGTGGACGCATGATTAATGAACATCATGATGCTCTGTGAGCTAAATATAAGTTGAAAGCCCCACAGAATCGATTGTATGTAACTTTTTGCTCAAAAGTAACGCTCGAGTGCTAGAAAGGATGAAACTGTCACAGTTGTAGCAGACCTCATTTTTAAGAGACATTCATTCGGAGACAAGTCCAAGTAGCACGTTATTCATTTGCAATGTGACTAGCATCGCGTCGCGTAAAATATTAATGTAGTGTCGCATCCCTATTGTGCTTCTAACTCTCCAGATCACTCTACTCGATGTTCCACTTTCAACAAGTGCCTTTTTGCAAATTCTAGACACTTCACTAAAAAGCATTATACTTGAATTACGTGCTTGGTGTTGGAAACATGTCTAAATGCCTAGAAGAGCATAGTTCACACTTTCATTGAGTAACATTACGCAAAATTTGCATACGCTCAGAAAATTATACGAGAGCACTCATATCGCGGTATCACTCGACAAAACAGCGGAGAAAGGAATTAGATGGGCAAAGTGGATTACCTACGTATTGCGTTACCGTAAAGCTTTAATATGTTATTGCACAACATGAGCGTGGCAAATGTGCATGTGTAGCTAAATGATTAACTCCGCAGTCATTACTCTCATCATCACACGTGGGGTGAAGTATTCAAGTAAATCGGTATGATGACAGTGGCGATGAAGACGACAAGAGGTTTCCTATTTCCAAGAGACCTACTCCCACCGCCGCCGTCCGTCCGTTCCCGTTCGTTGTTGCTGTTCTCAATTTTCTGCAACCGCTCAAGGGAGTGTTGCAATCGAATCAAATAAGCTTACGAGAGCTAGGTATTATATGTAGTTTCTATATAATATATAAGTGCTCGTGTCGTGTCGTACTCGTATGTCGTCTCATAGCTAAGGCTGTCCGCTGTCCGTCATGTCCGTGTAACTTTAACGAGACTCGCAAAAATCCTATTTTCTGCTAAGGTACATCTTTGACATTGGTGCCGTAGCTCGTTGTCGTTCTTAACGTGTGCAACTTGCCAATATAGTATCAAAACGTAAGTATCCTTTTATTTGATCAACATGACGCTGATTATGAGATGATGAGTCAAGCTAAAGTTAGCAAATAAACTAGATAAGGTAAAAAAAATTACTAAACAAAGTAGACCGACGATAACAAGTTGAGTAAGCCGACAGGAGCGTTGGACGTGTTTGTTGTTTACTTTTAAAAGGAAATTTGATGATGATGCCACAAAAAAAATTCTGATCACATCGTATCGCTGTTTTTATGTTAGACGGGGGATGCAATGCAATCACCATGCACCAACACTACAAATCCATTGTAAATCACCCGTCGCAGTCTTGTCTACCAGACAGAGTCACACACACACACAGCAAGAGCAAAGGAAATGAGTTTATACGTTGCTCCTCTTGAGAAGCAATTTTTTTCATTATATTTTCGTTTAAAACATTTTTGCAGGAAGCCCAAAAAGCCGTTATATTATCAGTCGTATATACTATTTCTGCGGCATTTTATTCTCAAAATCTAAAGGACAAAGGGAAGGAAGTGTACTGTGCCGTGTAATAACTCTTGTAATCTGCTAGGAATTATACATTGTGTTCACTTTATTAAAGTCAACGCTCACTGAATTACATGGCTGACTGATTTAAGTAACTTGAGTAAATAAAGAATGCATTTTGTTTCATTAGGAATGTTCCTAATCGTAATTATAGGTTAAGGGAAAATTAATTTTCGTAGACCTATTATCTCCCATCATGCTCTGAAAAATGGTATAAATTGTGTAAGCTGATTAACAGCCTAGTTGATAGGGAGGGAGTAGACAAGCGTTAGTGATGCCGAGTTACTGAGTCTGAAAAACATTTTCTTTTTTTTTTTCTTCTCATACGATTTCTAGCAGTACAATAATATAGTAACATACAACACATTCTATCGTAACAAGTTTCTGAGGACGTTATCGAATCAATAAAGTTGTAAAAATTGATTTATAAATTCAATCAATTGTAATAAGTCATGAGAGCAAATGATTGAAAAATTGCTTTCCACTTCTCTCTATATAACCCTGTTAAAAATTTACAATATATCACCAGCTCCATTTATCAAAGTATCTTTGAAGCAGAACAACCCTTAAAAGCACACTTCTTTGAATCTAGGAAATAATGTACGTATATCTCTATTAAATTTGTGTGACAAAGTCTGGCTTCGTTATTTGTCTGAAAAGTTCGAAGATTGATATTATTGCAATAATGATAAAAACTCGTGTTGTAACATGAACATGACACACAACTTTGCGTTGCGTTGTTATTTGTCTGAATGTCTTCATCACATGTTTGAAACCTGTAAAGCACATTAGCAGGGCTACCTATATACAGATGTAACTAACTAGACCGTACCTGAGCCATTGAGGATCCCCTTGTTTCTAATTCGCAGAGGATCTCGCTGGCGTCTATTTGACTCGCCTAATCCCGATGAGTCCTTGTTGTTACATTCCTTTCCCTCATTAGCACTCTATAATCATCATCATGCCCGGTTGACAATGACATGGTAGAAGTTTAACTCTAAACATTACTCATTAAACACACGTTTTAATTGCGTGTTTCATAATTTTACTCACTATCATTAATCCCCTGCCAATTTGTCGCAAGCTAGGCACACGACCCTTATAATTCTGGTATAATAACTTAGCCTGTTCTTTTCTCATTTCGAATCCGCAGAAAACATCAATTGTATGCAAATGGCACGTGAGGGATTTTTCAAAGGCACAGGGCATGAAAAGGGATTGTGAACGTGACTCAAGTGGACATGGATTATGGACAATAACAATAATTTGAATATCCTTATTACACCTTTGCTTTGCTTTGCCTCATCATATTACATACATTACAAAATAGCCTTTTAGAAATTAACTAGCAATCGTAAAAATTACGATTACGTAATCCCACTACCACATAACTCTAACTCATATAAGGGCACATTACTTTGGTTTTTATGTCTTGTTCGAAATATGCATTCATTTTTGAATTTCATTTGTTGCGCTTACGCTATCGAAAATGTAGCATGAATCAGTAAAAATATCATATACGCTTATCACCAAATCACTTTAGTTTTCTTTCATTTGCCTATAAAATCAGTGATTCCAACGGGCTGAATGTTAGACACGGCGATACAAATGTTCAATTCAAAGTAAAGCCTCATTGCGAAATGTGCTAGCAGAACGGAATGCTGTGATAATTCACATCTTTTTCGTCCTTTGTTCAAAGCACCGCTTGCGCTTTTAGTGAATTCTGTGATTATTTTGAATTAGCCATTCTATTTCAGGTTAAATCAACTAAAAAGTGGATGTTGTAAGTGTAACGGTTGGAATTTTTGTTGCACGCTTAGATTATGATTTCGAGATGAATAAAAAGGACGTAAATGTAGAATGCGAGCTGAGTAATTTTACTCTTATCATCTACAGAATTAAAAGCAGTTGGAGTTGAATAATAATCCTTTTGAAGTTACTTGGGTAGTTTACAAAATTGCGCTCTGATTACAAAAAACCAGGTATATACTCACTACTCACCCTCAACTTAATAAAAAAACTTAAGCCACAGTAGTAAGTTCTGCTTGTAATTAGCTGTAATCGTGTAATAGTGGTGGTGGTCTGAAAGGATACGAGTTGTTTCCTACATGCGGCTGATGATGATGATGATGATGATGATGAGACACATGTATGTGATCGAGTTTGCCTGGGTAAATTCGTACGATGTGTGCACAGAAACGGACTAAGACTTGAAATATCCTCCCAATCAACTGGTTAATTGTGAAATTATCTATTGAAGGCAGGTGTAATGGTGACGTGCAGCTGGGAGGTGGAAATGATAAATGCTTATCTGTTCTAGCCTCCTACCCGTGCACTCGTGGAAGAAAAGCAGGAAACCAGCATTAGACAGAGAAACATGAAAAGCGCAAAAAGAAAAAAATATTTTGAAATCTCTTTTCCCATGGTGGTATATTACAGGAAAAAAATAATATTCAGGAGATTCATCCTCTCTAATCATGTAGGCATTCCCATTTTAATACTTATCGAGGGAAGCTTTTTTATACGTTAAAGTACAGTTATTCACATGCTGTGCATGAGAGTTGGTCTGATGAGGTGGATATATTTTGCAAAACTTAAACACGCAACATTAATACCTACCAATATAGCAATATAGCATTTCATCTGCCAATAAATTGCTGTCTGCTTTTACGAGTTATTACAAAGATGCTCGCACCAGATAGATACATGTGTATTATATAATTTATTTTATTTGGAGGAAGAAAAGGAAATGGAAGTAAATTTTTGTACTCGCGTTTCACTGACCGGTTTTCAATTGCATACTTAAAACGCTATCTTCATGATCAGCAGTAAGTAATGCTGCATTTCACACGCGCTAATGCATCAAAGTTTTGCAGTGTAATTAGGACTACTAGGTAGTCGCACACAAAATAGAAGAATTGCTATATGCTGTGATATGAAATTGATTATTTTGATAAATATAATAATAATAAATTTGATTCCGGTAGCAAGTTCCGTAGAATGACAACGTGTGACTAGGTATGAGGTAGGTTGGAGGGTTGAATATACCAAAATACAGTAAGTGGAGCGATGAAATTGTGATTTAATACGATATTTTACGTTTTCACAAAAGAGAATTTGTTGGTACGTACGCATTATATATAACATTGTACCCTTATTGTTGTACCTATGTTAATATGTCAATGCAGAAAATGAGATAATGTGAATAATACCTGTGTATAATATGCGCAATTTGAGTAGGTACATGGAACAAATGCAGTATGCAGTCATTTATGGTTTTTGCTAGTATTTAAGGATTGATTACAAGTGTAACAATAATTACGTACATGGGTGTGCTACAAGTTACAACAAAATTTTTAAATATCAACAGCTATCAGACTTTCATTCTAATGGGTTTGTGCAATTTGTGCATAAATAAGTTAGACATTCCATGGGGAATCGTTATAAAACGAATGAATTACAGGTATGCATTACTGTCGTATCTTATCTTTTTGAGATAGAACAGTATTTTGAAAGCCTTCCTGTTTTTCAATCGAAACTATAAAAAATAAATAAATCGCGATAACAGTCAAAATTATTGACATGCGTACGCGTACCATAAAACAATATTTCTTTGAGAAAACCATAACAAGTGCACATACGGAACCATACGGAACCTTTCGTTAAAATGATTTCCGATTCTCGTAGAACCAACTACGGATGAACCAAGGTAATCTGTAGCTGTGCTTGTTTAATTTTACGGACTTAAACCTCGGGGCATCCGCGAGTGAACACTTTCTAAATAGAATCTAAAACTCTATATAACTGTGAAATGTAAAAGCTTTATTATCTACTCAAGCCTTACTAAGCAATCAAAATATAAAAAATTGAATATGTAATAAACCTAAAAGGTTTCGACGGAGTTGATTCTCAATACGTGTCAGAGTATCTTTGTTTACTTTTTAATAACCTTTATGCAAGCCATGAATGCACGTAGAATTCCCTATTTTTCATACCTTCCTCTGCTGTTACGTTACCTACTGTTATTTAAGTCTAAAATACTCTAAAAGTAATTTTAGCACTTTATTCAGTATTAGCTCCTGATATATGCTTCACGATAATAGTGCGCAGCAGTACATTTATTTCAATACATTTAATTCTACCGCAGCAAGGCAAAGCATTCTCAGATCATTTAGGTTTTTAAGGGTGACCTTTTTGGCAGTTAGCACAGAATACTTTTCTGGCAAACTTCGCAGTTTGCGCTGATGGTGATGGCGCAATACAATACCTGAGTTGCAAGGTGGTGTAGACACTCATGTGTTCCAAGGTTTTTCTGAGCGAAAAAGTAAAAATGTACTTTTCGTGTACAATTTTCTTACATTTTCAAGTTTAATGGAGTGTGCATTCAGTCAACGGAGAGGTGCTTTGAGTGATCCTAAAATGTAAAAAAATGCTCTTTTGGTGGTAGCACTAAAATTGGATAGTTTCCCCTCTTCTTTTTCTTGTTCGCTTTTTATACCTCCTCTGAGACGTTTTTTTGGAATATGATCCCTTGCGTCTTATTGTACTTTATGTGAAATGAGATTCCGTTGGACAAAGGCATTAAGTCCTTGTAAGGTTTTTGACTTTCTTGTTTTTGTTTTGAAAGAAAAGACAAAAAAGCGGAGGTAAATTGAATGAATGAATATAAGAGGTAAATAAAATAATAGCCAGAAAGGAGTTGGAGTTTGTTTTACATGAAACTGCAAAAAGGGAAAAAATCTTTGGAATGGAACAAGTAGGTTTACAACTTGTGATTCGAAGAGCTTTATGACACCGTAATCAACTATAGCCTAACACATAACACCCACTTGGATATCAGCCTCCGTGCTTTTTCTCATTTTTGGCTTCTTTGTGTCGAACAAGAGAGGATGAAACCGTAGTTGAAGAGGAAAACAATATCCCATTGAAATTTTTATTGTTTCTTTTTTATCGCAAAAACAAAGGGAATGAGGAAAGTACAGTTTTCGTTTCGAGGTTCCCGTGAAGTCCACAATTGCCAATAAATTACAATCCAATCCTCAATTCGTTTTCTTTCCAAACTCATCCCAATTTCACATTCACACTCTCTTCTCTCTTCCATCCCATACGATACGGCATCCCTTGAAAACGGTATGCTATAATGTTTGCGAAACTACACACACAGGCACAACTTTTTCTTTCCACTCAGCTTCTTTTTGTTGGCAACATGAATCTGCATGTGAATGCCTTTTATTTAAAAGAAATGGTCACCTCACAATGAAAGGCTGACTTTTCCTTGATGAGAAGAGAAACATCCACCCGTGATCCATTTCATTTTAATCGCTTATACTCATTGTTATGTTATGTTATAGTCGCCAGGATGTGAAAATGTGCAGATGGGATTAGAGCACCAAGGCAGATTTTCCACACACTATATAGTTCGAACCGAGCGAGCGAAGGCTCACTCCAAGTGCATGTTATATGCGTCTTCATTTCGGTTAATTTTAGCGTCATCATCGTTATCATTTTCACTCTCGTTTTTTCTATTCACAAATAAATCCGGCCTTGTTCCTTCCTATTCTAAAGGAAAACGAGCGATGAAGTGAGAGACCATGAATCAGACAAAAACTTCTGCCTATTGCTCGCAGACTGATGAGTGAATAGGCGAAACCATGTTTTACATGTGACGCTCGCTTTCGTCCCTTCGTTCGTGATTAATTAAATTGTGTACATGATTTAATTTTGTAAGCAGGTACGGCCAACTCGTAGGTATACAGCTAAAATGCCTCGTACACCTCATATAAAAAGGAAAACTGCATATGCTTAATCGTCATCAAGAATGTATTCGTTTCGGAAGGAATGTGCTTTACAAGATGAATCTCACGTTTTACAATTGTCATGCTAAATCTCAACTAATATGCATCTTTCCTTGAATATTATGCCCTAGTTTTTTTCTTGGTGGAAATGGGGCTTCATAGTAGGCTACCTTCACAATCATTCTTTAGTACTTCATTGCCTCATCTCACTAACAAGAAAATCGCAAAATCACTATCCCCTCGTGCCGAACTTTACTGTCGCCTCGCCATCCCCATCCGTCAATGTAGCTGTCGCCTCGATACATCTAAAAATTACTTTATTCAAGATTCAAGCATCATCAGTCAACAACTTCTTTGTTTTATTTGCTATCATTTGACATTCTGGCAGGTTAATGATGATATGTGATAAGGCTCTGATTGCCTTGTTAAATGGAATTTTCCATTGTTGTTAGGTATGCTATTATAACTTTTCATTAGGTTCCTCAGTCAATTCTAATTTACTATTTAAATATTTCACAGGTCAGTTTGCATGTTAAAACCTCATTCTAATTTTATGGGAAGTCTGCAAAAAGATATATTTGATGATTTTTTTCCCTTAACTGTCAATAATACAAGACACCTTTGGTTTGTAAAGCATGGATTTTTGTTGTTGATGATGACGAACCACGACCCCAACCCTTTAACTTACATGAAAATATGAAATATTATACGCGTTACTTTATCTGATGTAAATTGCGCATCCTTACATGTTATGGTGTAATACAAACTTTATTCCCCTATTAAATGCACATAAATCATTGTTGAAAAACACACTCTGTTCTAGATTAGGATCACAAAGCATACGCACGCAACGGAGTGCATATCAACACAAATCATTTTTTAAAAAGAGCTAGAGTATGAGACTCCTTTCAGTGCGTCTTCAATATCTTTAATGCATGAAAAATCGTTACACGGAGATTTCTCAAAAACTTTCATTCAATTGGATTCACTTTGCTAATGTTTGAAATCGTGAGAGATTACCTAATAAGCCATTGATGAAAAAATGTGGCTGACGGGGACTGTGACTGTCTGTCTATATGAGTTAAGACCTTATTATGGCACTCTTCAAAGTAAATACATATATAATGATATTATAATATAAATACGGTTGAGGATCCCTGCTGGTTATATCGTGAAATGAAATGGCTCAATTCACAATTGGTTCCCCTATTTCCTACTACGTCAACTAAACAGAGAGGTTGGAGTACTATACAACTATTTTATATTCAGTTTCGACACTCAATTATTATTAACGAGTGAACATAAAACCATTTTTGAGAACTGAACACATTTACACGCGGAGTGGATAATGCCATGTAATGAACAAGTAAAAAAAGTGTATCTATTATTGTTCATACACGTATTGATAGGTATACATTGTGTACATAGGCAAATGTTTTCATTTTGAAGAGCATGCACGCACTCGTAGCACTCTTTTCTCCTCTTCTCTTCTTGTGATCCATATTCACTCACTACGTTGCAATAAGCAACAATGCCGATGATCTCAGCGTCTTTTTTTCTTAATACACGATTGTCAATGATTGTAATAACATACATTGCTCATTTAAGGAACATTTTTCCTTGTCTATTGATAATTGACAAGTTTACATTTTCAAGCATTCCAAGCCCTCTTGTCATTATTTTGAATTACGCAACATCCCATCAATAATGTTCAGCTGCTAAAGTCGGATAATGTTGCATGTTTTTCTTAGCTTGATTTAATCATTCCTGAAGGTGTGGATATTTTATCAAGTAATGAAGATTGACTACTCAAAATGCATATTCCAATTAGTACAATATATGATGCGCATGCTGTTGGTTCAAGTAATCATAGTAAGCAGTAGATAACGAGTGTTGGAATGACGGGGTAACATATATTATGTCAAGTATCTAAACATGTTGATGTTGTCTCGTATGATTTCGGTCATTGATGTACAAAACCACTTTGCGGTTGCGGAGGACGAGTAGATAACATTAACACCTTCGTGTAGTGGAATTCCGTGGAATCCCTGTTAATATGTAATACCTAATCGTAAGAGTTACTTTTGAATGTAAATGTACCTAACTCGAAATGTTTGTGCTCATGATATGACACATGGCATGCAGTTTTGGCGAATGAGCATGAACTCTATCTATACTTTGTATAATTTTCTGCTTGAGATTTCTACTTTAACATTATCTTGATTATCTCGTCAATACTAATCTTATTAGTCCTATACACTGTTAATGACATTATGATTTTGGCGTTTATATCAATTTATTTTGAGGTGCCCACACGCTTCGTTACAAGAAGTTTTGTACTACGAAAAGAGACAGATTTTACAACGTAGTGAGACAATGTGCGTTTTGCGTTTGCTTATCAACCAAAATAAGTTGTATCAGATGTGCGTGAGTTTTGAATGATCAAAACGTAGTGGACGTCGTGCCTCCTTATAAAAGCGTATACTTTATGGAATTTGTTATTTTATATTTATACTTGTTATTTACCTTACCCTAAGCTGGCTAATTGTAAGTTCCATCGTCAATATCTATGTAGGTATATACACTTGATACAGAAATTAAATGGAAGAAACTCTGGGATCCTTAGAAATAAAATTGGAAAAGATGAATCGGCTTTTATGTGACAAGTGTGACAACTGAAATAAGATAAATCTTCACTCGATTTTTGCAAGTTTTTATCAAGATTACCATCAAATTATCATCATTACCACTATATTGCTCTGCTCAGCACATCTGAATCCATAATGTTGGTAATGGCAGTACGTAGTATCATCAGACAACGCAGTATTTACGCAAATCGCCGGTAATTTACATACTTGAAACAAAAACAATTTAAAAAGAGTATTGAAGAATATTTTACTAATTTCCTCACATATTGGTGAAATTTCTATCTTAATCACTCATTACCTTTTATTGTTATTACTTGACATATTTCCCGAATTTGTATATATCCAGGCTTTACGTGAATGCAAAATTTATTGCTCAAAACTTCCGAAAACCCCATCCGTTTAAATATCTTGTTGCTACATAATTTTTATGAAAATGCTTCAACCTCTGAATTTCACTGAAGCAACCTGGATTCTACAATCAACCAGACCTAGCTGAGTAGCTGCACCTCTAACCACTCGGTCGAAATGTTCAGTCAATTAATATGCAATATTAGGATTGTCTGTCCGACATACCTAAAAGTGTACAGGTGTACTCATTCATAATGGTTCAAGTTCCCATTTCATTATATCTTACATAAGAATCCCATTATACAACACCATTTTAGGGAAAAGAAACAAAAGGGCAACTTTCATTTTGCTTTTCATAGCACTCCGGGATGCTGCTGTCGATTACTGAATAAGTGGGTATACCTGTACAGGAAAAAGGTATGCTCACTTCATTTTTCATGCAGGTGTAAATGTCACGTTACAGTGACTATGAAAAATGAAACGCTCGGTTATATTGTGTTCTCATACACATGATATCTGAATATATGAGCATATTTTTGTACAGAAAACAATTCCCCTTCAGACGAAACCTGGAGTGTAAATTTAATAGAATTTGACAAGAAATTTTTCAGGTAGTGTTATGAGAAGAATAAAGGTTTTTCCCAGTTTCAGAAAATTTCAGTGTGTAAATATGTATGAAAGAGAAGGTCGTCGCCCTGTCTATAGTTCCTTGTGATTTTTTCCCATAACGAAAATTCGCCAGGATGATAGGAACTGCTGACTAAAGTTTTGCAATAACATTCCTGTCTTTACTTACCCTCTCACATGCTCATTGCACATACTGCGATGCTCATTGTTTGCAGAAACGTACTAAAAATGTTACGCAAGCATCTGTTATCTTTCACGGGTCGAGCGTTTACGACTCCGGTACAGACATATAGTATTTAAATTCACCGAGGGGTAATAAAGCCAAAGCTACTCAATCCAATGTTCGCATTTTGTGCTAGTGCACACAATCACGACTCCCTACAAAGAAACAATATGAAGGGATTTCAAAGGATGCAGCAGCAAAGATACCATCTCCACCGAGACTTCGCTGAATTTTGCGCTAACAAATGATAATACACCTAAGAAATTACCTACCTCTGAAATGGTAAGAACTCCAAAAAAAAAGGAATTCGAGGAACATTTTTGCAAGCTGCAGAGAAGCGGAAAGGACTATTCTCTGTTTGTATGTAATATTCCATAGGCTACCTTGAAAGTTTGAAACCTACAAGAAGCTGGGTGATTAGATGAACATGAAATCCCTCATGACGCTCGTTTCGATATACCATGACGTAAACTGCAAAATTACCACGAGTTTCTTCTTTAAATCGAAAGCCAAACGGAGCCACTTGCATTTTTTCAAGTTCATATGCATTTGTTTGGGTTTTATGAACTCGCTGAGCTAATTCCATTCCTTGCATAACATGTGAATATGATGATGGAATAGCAATTGAGCCAAAAAACCAATCATAAATGAAGTACGTATATTCAATGCTTTTATGTTTACATAAAAAAAATTGCAAGGTTTTTAGATTCGTATTCTTTTGTGGCGTATCATGGTATCATTTTTGGCTGGCGCTGGCACTACCATTGTAAACAAAACCAGAATAAACCTTAGTCCACTTTTGGATTTAATGGTAAAAGCCAACCCCAGCGCCAGCCTCAGCTCAACCTCGCATATTCGTTAATTCTCAGTCTTGAAAATTTGCTCGTTTATATGGAATCACTGCGTCTGTGGTTTCAGAGACTAAAAAGAGAATGATTATGCATAAATATTGAAAGTAACTTTTGCTAAAAGAGCGCTAATGGTGATTGCGTTTTTGCATTAGTGGCTTCACTCCATAAATGGGGAAGGCGAGACGAAAGAGGTTTGTGCTGCCGTTGGAAGAAAGGAAAGCAATGAATATTCATGGTATTTACAAGGAGAATATTTTATTCTGGGGTACTACTCACTCTGTATCAGTCATCATCCCTACTCTAATAGGGTACAAACGATGTGATAAATACCGAATAGCTGCTATATGCGTATGACAGAGAATACACACATTCTCATTAAATGCCTCAAAATCGCAAATAAATCTTTAGTTAGAGCAACTGCAATGGATGTCATTAAATCATCTGTGACAATGTACCAATATACGCCCACTGGGGTTGAATACAAATGCTGCACCGCTCCTCTTATTAAAGGACAGCTAAAATGGCTACTACTTGAGAGTGACTCGCACTCCAACATATTGTACGAAGCTACGGCAGTTGGACAGAAGTGGTTTTAATTAAAACTGGTTACAGCACAGCAGCACACAATGTGTCTTAGGAAATGCCTTCTGAGAACAGCAAAATCTGTTGAGGACAAGTCAAGAAATTTCAATGGAGCCGGAAGAGATTAAGAACCCATCAATTACTGAAATCTCACACACGCAGGCTGCCTCTGCCTGTGTGGTTTCCTCGGATTTGTGGAAGTCATTTTATGCGCCGTGGAGGATGAGGACCATCTGGCTCTCCTCTGATGTGAGATATATAGTTACATTATCGTCATCAGCAGCAGCTTGTTTGGAAAGCTTTGTCCGGCGACGGACCATATCGTAGATAATTCCGAAACTGTAAATGGAACATCATTCGGAAGCTGTGCAAAATAAGAGAACCGGCAGGAAGAGTATTTTCCCATATTGTGCAAATCTCTTTATTTGACAGAACAGTATGTGTATTATGTATTTTGTATATAGTTGAATAGAAAAGTGCACGCTAAGATGGCATTCGGTATACGTCGAGCAGCGAAACATGCGACCGTGATAACTGTATAACTTAATAATATACTACACGTTAGGTATATATCACGATTGGTCATTTATCAAATGTGCTACGTTACGATGTTGTGTGTGTTGCGTACCAAAAGGCACAAGCGAAAATCGTCTACACCATTGTGCCGACCAAGTGGATGTAATAAAGATGAATTGATGAGATTGAAAGGGAAGTTCGTTTTACGGTAGTTACTTGTCCAACTATTCAAGCCCCGTCGTCATTCCTAAGAATCTTTTCATGCATAACAAACGAGGTTATTATAAACTCAGAAAATAGAAAATCCGAACTACAACTCGAGAAAACGGGAAATCCCATTTGCAGAAAGCTGTACATGGCTTAAAGTTTTATATCCAGCAACTCTATTGATTACACGAGAAATTTTAGATTACATTTGACGAGAAACTTTGACCTTGTTAAAAGGCACTTGTAGGTATAATACTTTCCACGAGCATTTTTTATTTATATATAGATTTCTACACTGCATTTACTCGCACGAACCAGTTACGTTATAATTAATACTGCTATGTCAAAACCATTCAAATCTAATTTTGTGAAATAATGGAATCATTTATCTGCATATTTTCACCATTACTTGTAAGTTGCATCTAAGTAAATAGATTCCTCCATCCCCATTAATATTCAACGGAATAAAACATCTATTCAAGTTGCATAACTGTATTGACTTATTTATGATCTACAATTAAGTCCATCAATACCATTATTAGCATAAAACTTGTTAAACAAAGAAAACGCCTTTGTTGAAAGTTCTTTTATGATTTACTTGACCATTTTTCAAGAATCCTTTCATAATTCTGATGTGATCTATTGACGGATCGGACGATAGAGTTTATGAAGTTTATAGCTGATGTAATGAAAGAGTAGACATATTTTGTGTTTATGAGTTATATATTTTACATAGAGGTACGAAAATTTTACTATACAGAGTTATGGTATATGTTATTGTTAGATCTATATATAAAATGAATTTAAATCGGAAACACAAAATGCCGTATACGGCGCATGGCAGATGTGCCTTTGAAGATACTTTCTACGTGGAGAAGCATATCGCTCAATCATAAAAGTAATATTCTTTTTGACGACAGCTCTACATCAAATACTTTAGCATACTCCATAAAAAATAATGAAATTCTTCTTCAAGAAAATTTTTGCGTAGCGAAGCATCCTTATTGCACAACAAGAGAAAATGACGATATGTTTTGCTACATATCAAGGTTATAAAAGATTATTAGATTTATATAGAACTATTCAAGCTAAAAACAATCTTACGAGAGTTTTCCTAGCTTTCCTTTTCGAAGGGAGTAGGGGATCTATGAAAAAACTAAGATTGTGCAAAATACATATTATCCATCCCAGTTTGTGACGTTTATGTTCTCATCTTCATCTCTGCAATCGTTGACGTTGAGTATGCTATGAGCACACTACACTCACGGTTGAATAACTATTAAACCAATAATAATTCAACTTGCATGAAATTTTCTACTCACAATCAGTGACGAGAAGAAAATAACGAAAATAGTAAGAGGCGTGATGGGGCTGGTTTACTGTGAAAAAGTCAGAAGAGTGTTGTGTGGTAACTGCTCACTGGGCCAGAATAAAAGCTCACATTTTTTTCTCTTCTCTTCATCTACATATATCTTATTCAAAAATGATTGCAACTCTGTTGTTTAAATTTTTTTCTAGCGATTCGTAATGTTTTGACTGCCCATTTATAAGAGTATAACCTGATACGATAGGAAATGACAGTCAGCAGTCAAGATGCAAGATGCGCATCTCGGTTTCGAAAGCTCCAGTTCTTTGCCTTAAATTAAATATAGGTATACTTTATCCTAAGTATCCGCTTTAGAATTTCGTAAGTGCTGTTGTTGCGATAATCAATGATGTAGCCGTGTAACCGTGCACATGTGTGTGTAGTGGTGTAACGCTCTTTTCTTACCAGAGAATATGCAAATGCCAGTGTTATGTGTGGGCAAATGTTTATGAATACGAGGCCGAACATGAAACCCATAAAGCTACAGTAACTCATTACTCCGACATGATGATTATTCGCTAGCAATACGGTACATGTATGGAAAATGGAAATTCCGTGAACGACAGTGTAGAAAAGGGGCAGACGGCGTGTCTTGGCGTGGCGTGGTTGAAAATTAAATTCAAAGATGAAATTCCCAAGAAAGAGGAACTTGCAACACATCAAAAGCATTTTCTCTGTGAAAATGTCGAAAGGTGGGTGCTTTAGGTATAAAAACAATGTACCAAAAAGATTGTGGGGCTGCACACAACGATTCCTCTTCATAAAGGGGGCAATTATAATACAAAAAGAGGTCTGATTTTGACAGTTTTATTCCACGTAAACACAGTAATTTTCTCCTAAAGCCTGGGGAAACAACTGGTTTTTGTATGGCAATTTTATTGTTGCGGAACATCACTACTCTTCTTGGGTTCATGTGTACACTAATTTTCTACGTAAAAAGCATCACGACGACGACGAGGCTGTTCCTGTATGTATTGATATTGAAGAGCACGGTTGAGTGGGTGTTCCGATTCGTAATCGGTCATCATCGAGATTGCAGTCTTTTTGTTTCACACAGAGTCCCCAACTCAACTCACAATGAATCGGTCAATCAAAAGCGTTGTTGATATTGTCCACCTAAGGAAGCGTGTCAACTTGTTACTGCAAAATGCTAATTGATAAGATACTATACGCGCTTAGTTTGGCTCCGTTTTGAATTGGTAATGACGACTACCAAGAGATATGATAATGATAAGGAGGTTGACAGTAGGCAACTCCATGCCCATTCCCATACATAGAGCGACAAAAAGGTCCGAAGCTGAGGGATAATCTAGTACAAAGTTTTACAAAAATAATAATTGGAGGAGCTACGTCATTTAATCGAAATTGCCACTTGTACCTACAATTGTATTTAGATAGGGTGTTCGTTAAGTCGATCTGAAATCTTGTCGTCCCACAATTTATATATGATTGTGGTGGCCATATAAGGTTTTCCTAACTCGGTACACACTTATAGGGATTCCCTTATCAAAAGTTTATTTCCCCTTTATCAAAATTTCTATTTTGATCTGCAGAAGATATTGGTGGCGCGACATGCAGCCATAAGCCTTCAATAAACATTTTTTCTTCCTATTATATACTCCTAGATTACTAGTTTCCTTATAAATAACTTGTCGAAAGAAGAAGTATATAAAATCAACTGTAAGCAATTGTTCACTAGCCACTACTAGCCAGCCATCATGATTTATGAGGGTTCTGTTCTGACAGTATTAGCACTTTTTTGTACTGTCCGTCTTTTCATATTTCACACATTTGTGCAAATCTTGTTTTTAACACAAAACCCTCTTTTGACGATGAGTTTTCAGAAGTTGAGATTCACTCAGCTTTCTAAAACTGGTCAACATGTATATACATAGGTATACTTTAAAAAAACAGTAAAAGTGGAAAGGATGAAGGACGCACCAGCACCAGGGGAAATTTTGTAAAATAAAAATTTAAAGGAGACCTAATAAAAGTCAGCTGTCAACAAAAAGGCATTGATGATACCAGAAATTGCATGTTATTACACGCACGGATAGCACACTTGAGAACACAAGGGTTGTTTCCTTTTTAACCTAATTCAAATGCTTTCTTGCGGATGCGGTGTGAAAATGATGATGAGATGATCCCATCAAAAATGTCGTTTTCTATTTAGCATAAGCAACATTCAAATTTCCTATTATTTCAAGTACAACAAAAAATATGTGCCTGGTTTATCGTTCCATCTCAATTTAACAATGCAATGCCACGAACGAGGTAAAGCACATGGAGTTTATTTTTCCCCTTGCCGTTCTACACTATACTTATATCAGCTCGAAAGCATATAAAAGCATTCTTTATCACACTTTTGTCATCAATCGTGATTTGTTAAAATGAAGTTTTTACAAGAAACAAACTAAACGTAAGCAGTGTATCACGGCCCTGAAGCACACACCTTCCAAGAATAAGGAAATACACGCTCAATTAAACTGTTGTGCATATATTGTATTATCTGTTAAATGGCGATATATACAATATACAACCGCGTCGCCAAGAATAATGATCTGATGATGATAACTCGAAGTGAGTTATAGTAGCATCACACCATCTTTGGTTCCCAGCTCTCGTAACTCATGCATGCTCCGAGCAATGCTTTTTTAATAACGTACAAATTACAAGTTTCAAATATGAATGCTAAAATAGGAAGTAAGAGGGAAACCCTACAAAGTCCTGTTTCGCCTCTCCTATGGTTCACGATTAAAAAAAGGATTAGAAAAAAGATGCACAAAATAAGGCATGTAATTCCCAATATTGTTTACATATATATGCAGACAATGTCAACCCGAAAGGTATACCACCATATATTGAAGTAAAAAGTAAAGGGAATGTTGTAAAAAGTTGATAAATCATTTTTTTCTTCATAAAATCACTTTCATCGTACGCATGTTAGGATGCCAAAAGCAGAATCGTGTTTGACCACGTATTCATTTCCTACCCCCCTCTCAGACCCCCTGCGACAAGACAAATAGGATAAATTGCTTGTGGTTGGTGTGAGCAAAAACATGCTTTTCTCGTCTACATTCCGACCCGATATATATATATATTCCAACACGAATGCTAATCTTATCGGACTTGGCAAGAAAGTAAAGAACGCTGTTAGTCTCTTATCAAATAGGGCAGTTAGGAAAAAAATATGGGAAAATCGTGGCATTAGATTGCAGAATTTATCTCAGAAAAAGGTGGAATTGCGCTGAATTAAAAGTTTCCATTTTAAATATCTTAAGTCATAATCATCATAATAAGATCTGGTGATAATCAACTGGTAAGAACCTGTTTAAATTGAACACGAGCGTGATAGTAATTGTAAATTCACATGATTCCATTTAAATTGCGTATTTTCAATTAGTTAAGTAAAAAGCGTCAAGTTACGTATGTGTACGTCGTGCAATCTAAGACAGCGCTTTTCATCTTCTCATAGAAAATGGAAGAAATGTTTTGAGGTGGATTAAATGGATTCGACTCTTTTTTTATTGAAAGTAGTCAGTCGAGTGTTTTTTATCAATAACAAAAAAGTACTCGTGGGAGATCTGTCTGCCACAAACAAAAGTATGGGATTGCACACTCTATTTAAAAACTCTGGTAATTGATGAATATACATTGAAACTGAAACAAATGGATCGTTACTCACGAACTCACGACGCTTACGTATTTTTGTCACAGAAAGAAATGAGAGTCTGGTTTGGTAAAATGACAAAAAGTAATGCAAAGCATGCAAGAAAAAAAGTAAAATGTGTTGAAGTAATCTTTGTTCCAACTTTCCATACATCATTTATCACGATTCTAATTTAGATTGTGAGAGTTGATAAATGCAAATAGAATTACATTTGAATAGTAGTGGCATGTTTCGTAACATGCTCACTTTTAGGATGGATAAAAACAATAGTGGGAGGTGGGTGTGAATATTTAGGTAAGGGCATATACGCCATAATTCGCATTCACAGTTTCACAGACATTTCGCCTTTCATATGGGTAATGGTCAACTGGTCGTGAATGGAAATTGGAGAGATCTACTTTCAAGGCGGTTGAGTTGAGGACCAGTGGTGGCAAAACATGGAGAAAGGCAACTGGTTTCCATAAGTAGATTCCATAAGTAAGTGTATAAGTTTAAGTGTCTTAAACTTCCCAATGCCTCAAGTTTCCAGAACAAAAGCCTCAAAAGAGGAAAGTTCTCTATTTGGAAGCAGCTAAAATATGGCAACGAAACCTCAACACAATTTGTAGTAGTAACCGCTAAGCCCCTCCACGTGTGAACATGTGGCGTGCTAGATTGGCTACTGCAGATATTTCTATTCTAAAGGTTACTGCTCTCTGGAAGGAGGGATAAAGGAGGGAAAACAACAAGTGCAAACTTCAATTCAGCGTAAGTGAGACAAACCAAGACTCCAGATCCCTGAGGATTTCTCGCAACTATTGTAGAATGAAAAATGCAAAAGTACGGACGTTGGTATTTTTCGGGAATTCCCGTGTACACAAAGGATCACGTAGAAATCGTTTCCGCTCTGAAAAATAAACTTTCCTAAATCTTTCTATTGTGAATTCACCAGTAAATGAAAGCACATGTAAAATACAAAAGGTAAACTTAGGAATTGTTGTGTTTCAGGCTTAAAATATGTAATGCAAATACAAGCCAGAAAGGAAAAAAATTGCAGAACACGGAATACATCAAATCCTGATGCAAAAGTTGCCAACACCTATTACCACTACATACTTGTCAGCGAAAATGTATTGCTAGCAATGCTAACATATCCTTTCATCACATATTCCTTGCGCAAGTAAATTCCATGTAGTGAGATGACATGAAATGGAAGAGGGTCAAGAAGAGAATATTCTTCGGAATGAGATGTGTGATGAAGCGATGTGCGACCGTTGTGGGTGATGTGATGATAATCACAACACGAGTTAATAAGTCAATACTTTGCATATATTTATAAGCAAAAGCAAGTAGGTGAAAGCCTTGGAAGATCAAACGAAACACGAAACCAAAGACAAATAATCCCTATTCATATCTATTTGGTAACAGTTGCTCAACACGTTCCTCATTTTCTCTCGCATGAAAACGAAACTCAAGCAGTGGGTCCAATGGAGGGAGGAAGGAGTGTAAACCATTTTTAGAATCATAAAAGCCCAAATTCTCATGTTTATCCTCACACATTCGTCGCGTACGACTTCCACTCTGCTCCGGTGTAGAATAGCAGCACTGTCCAGGCATTTATTTTAATTTTCTAACTGACAGCCCCAAACTTTCAAAGATGTTGTGAAGTAATCATATTACCAAGTTTCGTAACGTGATACCATAAACATTTCGGAAAGTTTAAAGTTCATCCATTACCCAGATAAAGGGAGCGTAACCCCATAACGGCTAAAATACTTTCCAAGTTTCATTCATATAGGCATACATACGTACGACGAGATAATGGATTTTCACCATAAAGATGTTTTTCGTGTAATCATCTGAAACTTAATGGAATTGGTAATGGCAATATAAAAGCAAAAATAAACATGGCGAACTCGTTCATTTTATTCCAACCTCCACTGCAAAATTGTAGTAGTTTTGCTTTAGACTGTCAATTGTTGGGCATATGGTCTGTTGATTCGCTCTACCTACAAGCAAGTTCGTCAACTCAAGTAAGTAATTTTACTTACCACTATTTGTGTCGGACAGCCCAACAGGTGAAGGTGTACTTGAGCCGCTGTTAGGGCTGCTGGCGTGAGTAATCTCCACGGTTTGTTTGCTTTTGTTTCCGTTTCCAGCGGGTATAGCTGCAATTGCCGCAACTGCCGGAGTTTTGTCGGAGACCCTGCGCACACAACAAAACCAAGTCTCTTTGATATTAACTTTGCACAATGATATTATTTCCTGTGTAGAAGCCCCGTGGTCCTAGCGTGTATTTACATAATCTAATTTGCGACTGCTATATATGGTTACTTCCAAATGTGAGTTCTAGTTCCGGTATGTCAGTTCAGTGCCTTTGCCTTTGTTTACTCTGTTCGATTGATTAGGTATTAATAGAATAAGAATCCTATAAAGTCATGTTTCGGGTAAATGGATATTTATTCTGGTATAGATTGTACTTGGTATATTTCGTAGCGGAATAGTGCTGAGCGACACTGCTGCCTTTTTGCCGTACGGAAAAAGTAGGTCAGTCACGCGTCATTTGTATGCTGTTGCTGCTGTATATACCAAGTACTAAAATAATGAGGTCGAGCAGAGTTCACAAGCAATTATGTAGTTTATTGTACCTATAAACTGTAAGCAAGAACAAATAGTTAATAAACATTATTTTGAAAAAATCGACAACTGGTAAAAGGCGTACATCTTCNTAAACATTATTTTGAAAAAATCGACAACTGGTAAAAGGCGTACATCTTCTCTAACATATTGATCTTAGTATCGTGGCTTTTCTGCTTTCTCCCAAGTAAACAGGGTATTTGACATCCGACTAAAAGCCCCAGAGCATCGACAGAGGATATTGTGATCCTCATACCTACATGGGGGTTCTCGTTTTGTTTACAACGGAAAAGGACGCAAAATCGCAGGAGTTTCATAAAGTGCATATAAATGTGAGTCCAATGTCTTTAAACTGCTTTGTTTGTGGTAACTCGTCTAGCCGATTTAATCTAACATTTCCCATATATCCCGTCCATTATTGTATGCAGTTGTGGAGTCCAATGTCTTTAAACTGCTTTGTTTGTGGTAACTCGTCTAGCCGATTTAATCTAACATTTCCCATATATCCCGTCCATTATTGTATTCAGTTAGTTGTGGCTTATAGTAAAGCCAAAAAATATGAAAATTTTGTGCTAATGATGCCTACAGCTTTGTCAACTACCCCGTCGAGCCGATATTAAAGGGACAGTGTCAAAGACAGAAGTAGAATGCACACTTGTCATTCGATATTAAAAATGGTGAAAAGGATCCCTTCTGAGAACGACCATACAAAAAAGGTGAACTCTGCTGGGACCACGAAAGTTTTTGATGTCTTTTGCACATCCCATCCCATCCCCATTGTGTGTTACACACATTACACATAACTCAAGCTGGCTTTCGAGCAGGAATCCAATGTTTACTTTTTATTATTTATCTAGCCAGGATGTTTAATGATGATCCAAGAGACAAGAGATTTCTCAGGGAACTCGTGTTGTTTGTTGGTGCAAATCAGAAAAACTGGGGCAATAAAGACAACAAAGCGAAGAAAAAAGTTTTGTTTGCCACGAAGAGAGTTGTTAGCAAGGCAATCCCGTCAGGAAATGACTAATGGTAGGGAGATGACAGGAAGAATGACGGATGAAGAAAGAGATGATGATAATGACGGTATTGCCCTAACGAGGACGATGAAAGCATGAAACACTGTGGTATCGTGTGGCTAGCTTAAATCGCGATAATCACCATCTCCCTCGTCATCACCATCACGTAGTGATACGTGGGCCTGTGGCAATTATTCGAACTACGGTTTTGTTAGGCGTGGCGTTTTACTTGCGCTTACTGAAATGCTTGGAAAGAAGCATCTGCAATAAATATGAAAAGTCCTAAAAATGTAATTTTTACCTCAGTCGCTACGTACGTACGTACCCACGCCTCTCCAAAATAATTCTGTCTCAACAAAGTTGCAAGGTAGATGTGTATGAGATATGTGTACGCGAAAAGAGACTGTCGAGAAAATTCTGCAATTAACTAATTGAAAAAATGCAATTATAAGTACACGGGCTATTTATCACAGTTCCCCCAGGGATGGATTCTAGGATAAGATTAGATTTCGTAAGACGTCGACTTTGGTGCACCAAGTAAAGCGTATATTTTATTACAGCCATTTCGGGTTTCTTCGGAGTTGAAAAATTCAAAATTAGCTAGAAATGTCTACATTTTGCAACAGGCTATGGCTGAACGACGTATACTCACCTTAGCTGACTGAGTTCATCTTCATGTTGGTTATGACTGTGCCCATTGGTATGAGCTCCCATGATACTCCCGCTGCCCCCATTAGTGGTACTGGAGTGGTCCGCATTATTATTGTTGTTGTGTGACGGGCTAATGTCTCTCTTCCTCAGAATGGCACTAACGAAATGACTCTGCGAAGTAAATTTACAGCGAAACTCCTCAAGGGAGCCGCAATCGAAGAGATAACAGCTTCCCGAGTTCTGAAATTTAAATTAAATTAAATCATCAAGTGAACGTCCAAGTTAAAGGGTACTGATTACAAAAACTTTTCGCCATGTAATTTTGAACAATGCAAGGATACCAACATAATTTGTAAAGTGGGTGATTGTGGTGGTTTTGACATTATAATGATCATTAGCATTTGTAAAGGATGTCAGTGTGGTTTGGAGCTTTACGTCAAACGCTTTTTGCAAAAATGCGTAAATCCATTACGTACTAATACTGTATATACCGTTTTGTACTTCGAAAAAAATGCGCATAAAACTAGCGAGAAAAGATTTATTTTTGTCATTTAACAAGCATTAAATCTAAATAACAGCTTAGGAATGTTTTGTTCTCTTGTTAAACCTGTGGTAATTGTGGGAAGATGAATGGATCAAAAGTGAATTATATGTTTTGCTACAAGATGAATGATTCGCATGCTGCAATATGTAAACTAAACAGGAATTCTCTTTGCGTTTGGAAAATTTGTTAAAACGATGGGGTTTGTGGGTAAAAAATGTGTGCATTGTGTCACCACAATGGTGAATCTTAAGCCTGATTTTATCTTCACTTTCAAGATGATGATGATGAGCATAGCCTAATGTGCGGGATGTGTATAGCTTAGTTGTAGAAAAGCGTGTGAAAATCCTATTATCCCCATTAAATTAGGATTTTTGGAGCACCACATCAGAATGCAAACATGTGGAATTGTGAATTACGAGGTTGAAAGATGTTTATTGTAGAGAGAAGCATAATGCGTCATCCTAGTGTGTATTGTAATGTGTGTGCACACGGAATTTCGGTATTCTTCCTCGTCTCATTTGAGAAAATGAGTGTATGAGACACGACTTCTGCTTCGTCGGGTATTTAGTAACGAAATCCATTATTAGCTGACGTGCAACATGTAGGTACCCACATTCACAATGTTGATTTTGATTATGGGAGTACGGCACATGTGCATGAAACCAATACGTTTTAAAACAACATCGTGTTGCAAGACTTGCAGAGAACGTGTGACAGCAAATCCCCATCGTTAGTTGTGATGTCACTGTAAATCATTGTCATGTAGGAATCATTCGCATTTTTCTTTATGATAACATCCGGTACTAGAAATCTACGAGGAATTTTAGGCAGTGGAAGTTTTCATATGGTAATAAAACACAAAATACTTGTGCAGTAGTTAGGTATATGAGATGGAGAAGCTGTATTCTACATTTCAAAATGTCACATGGCAGGGTAGATAATCGAAGAAGCAGCAAGGTTCTTGAAACATGCTTAGTGTCTGCGAAGTACAACTTGTAAAGTAATAGCTTCAATTTTATTTTATCGTTGCGAAGCAGACATTCTTTGTCCGTCTTTGATTATCATATATACTTGAAAAGTTTAGAAGGCGAAAAGTTTACCTGATAAATAAACGTACGGTCATACGTAAAGTTAAATATTTCTCCCTATAAAACCTGCCAACACTCATGGCAGGCTTTTACTGAGTATTCATCGCACACGGCAAGGGAAAATTCAAACTTTTTCAGTAAAGTGGAAAACTCTTGAGTTGATTTTAGAGCTATTTCATTATTTCCTCTTTGTACATGACTTTTGACATGAGGTTGTTGTAATAAAAGAGTAATAAGGGGGTATATATGTATCCTAGATTTTACGTTATTGGGTAAAATTATCCATATACATATATCCACTTGAAAAGTTGACAAACGAGTGGCAAACTTTTCCATCATTAAAATCAGAATGAGAGCAAGGTTTTCATGTCATATGTTTTCATGAGCATGTTTAATAACACGGTTACTTTTTGGGATTACCTAAATTGTTTGTCTTCCTGTCAGCCAAATGAGTAAATTGTTCATCGGAATTCGAGTACGTAACAAAGTTAATTATTGACTTCGGATCCCACTTGTAATCAGAAACTGGCTATTGACGAGATAATAATATAAATATCGACAGCTTGTCAGATACTTTTACACTTAAATATTGTGATGAAGATAGCGTATTGTTTTTGAATATCGGTATGTTATCTGGCCGTGTGGTGGTCGGTGATCGCAATTTGACGAGGTCATGAATGTAAATCAGCACATTTTAACTCATTTAACAATCACCACTCAAAATAGTTTTGGATGGCCCTGATTTCGTGGAGTAGTGTGTGGGGATTTTCTTGTTGAATTAAGTGACAGTATCTCACATTTTTTTACCTTGTGCAGACTTTAATGAGTCTCCTTTCTACAGACATTGTGAATGGATTTCCTATGTCGCAGAAACATTCATATATATTTTGCCTCAGAGCCTTGCTCTATGAAGTTGTCAGCATGCAAATCGAGAATGATTGGATCTTAGGAAGCCTAAATCATTCTCTCCCTCTTGAAATCCATAATATTGAACAGGACTCCTCATTACTCGATTTTTAGAAAATTAGATGATAAGAAATTCCGTTAATTATCTAAGTAAAAATAAAGCTTGATGATATTCCAGTCTTGGAACGGATAAGAGAAGTAAAATTATTGATCTGACAATTAGCGTAATGGAAGCTGACATTGGGGCGACAGACCCAAAATCCAATTACACTTTTCGTTATAGGTTTCTATCACTAATATCTGGTGGTAATCCTTACAACCTCAGGCTCTACATTTTGCAAGCGTACATTTTTTCATTTATTGTTCTAAAGGTACACCAGTAACCTTGCAGCCATATAACGTACTCGAATAAATTACCGCACAGTAGTCAATCTTGCAAATGAGACAACACGGAGAAATCTCAGGAAATCCTATTTTCGTGACCTACCTAAGCCTCCGCCGTAAAGTCTATGGAAAACTCTTTCCGTTTTGTAGCTCTGATTGTGGTTGAGTCAGCTCAACGGGCGTATACGGGAAAAAATGGGCAATGATATTGACATTCCATAACCTTGATACTTTATCATCGTTTCCACAACGCAAGCTCTGCATTTCATCGTCACCAAGTCAAGTCCAAGCTCTGGTTTCTTTTTATTAGATTTCCGTGGATTAAGAGAATTCTTTTAGACTATTCTCTACAACTTGGAGAACATAAAGACTGCTTTAGGTCATGTGGCATATAAGCAGTAATCACATAAATTGGACAATCTTATGAAACAGTAAATTGTGGAAATGGAGCTTTCCCCTGACTTATCTACTTACCCCATTTCCTCTTATCTTCCTGAATGGAGGGTTTGAAATGGGGAAGGGGCGTGCATTTCAGAAAATCCAGCTTCATCCGCGGCAAAAATTATTGCAATCTTTGCAACTCTCCCATGGACCGAAATAAATGCTCTAGTTCACCAAAACCAGGCTATTCCCGTTTCATAGATGCCCGTCGTGGGGAATAGGACAAAGTGGATTTTCTCTTTGAGATTTATTCACTGCCAAAATTGAAATCTAAGAAGGCTGGAAGAATTTTTAGCAGGGGAAAATTCCCCTCATGGTGAGAACAAGCAGGATGTCTTGCTTTTTCATTCCCCAGCCCAACCCAGCCACGATGCTTTACGCTGTCAACCACGCTTCGTTGACTTGCTCCCTGACAGCGCCTTTCTTCAAGGGAATATTGCCTTCTATACGCCAAAAAACCCAAATTCCATTTGGTTGATTCTTCAAAGCAGGGGAAATGAAAAGGAGAACTTTTTTCCTGGCGTGTGTGAGTATCGTCATTTTTGTCAGATATGAAGTGACGCTGCTGTGATGGGTTTTAGGACCTGCCAGCATATATGAAATCGAAATATCAAAAAATATGAAAATTCAGTCAACCACATATTGGCAATTTTTGTATGGAATGGAATACACATTCGGATTTCGTTGTTTGACATTATTCTAGAACTTCTGCTGAATACAGCTGCAGCTTTGGCATGCCTGCTCTTTCCCTTCTTAAAGAATAAGTTGACAGAAGACGGATGAATCAAAATTTTAGGAGTCGTAGAAATAAAATTGGCTATTACGTGATTTACATTCCAACAACTGCGGCTTATTTTGGAGCCGCAGTGCTTACTAAACTTATCAGTCAAGTGCGGCACATTCAAGCATCTCTACCTAAATTCTGAATGAGTGTGTTATGGTCATGCATGCTCAATGTGAATCCCGCAAATAATAAAATGCGTTGCCACACAGTCACATGTAATAGGTACAAATACAAAGTATTTGAGAATCGGAGAGGTATATCGTCATAATCGACATTTCAAGCAACACAGTAATAAGTTCCCAGTCAAGGGCCACCCTTATTTTCTATTCAATCAATGAATGGACGAACCCCTTGTCACTTCAAGAATGCTTTGACATTATGACACACGGACAAAAGTGACAATAGAACATATTTGCTACGTATGTGACACCGGACGTGAGTTTGTAAAAGCGTAAATATGACTTACCCGTATGAAAGCCGTACGATTGTATCTTGTAGACAAGGCCGTAAATGCGTCAGCTACAATTTTGATAAAATCTTTTGTGATTGACAAAGCCAACCCAGATTAATAAAGTTTTTTATTATTAATAAATGTGAGCCCGTCTCGTCTTTGAATGGAATGCATATTGATAGTGATGCTGATCGTATTTGTGTTTACACATGTGGATAAAGCTCACGGGATATTCAATATTACAAATTCCATCAAATACAGCTACAGTCAAGATGAATTGACTACCGTGAGGTAATAACAATAGTCTCGAATCCCATACTTCACGTTCTTTATAGAAAGTACGTATGACGTTACGTCTCCGTTCCCCTTTTCATCAGGTTATATGATAATTCCTCTATATTACATATGTGCTTTTCTACTTAGGACTTAGGACGTGTTTTTTTCGAACATGCTTGGAATTTCAACTATGCTTGGTAGATGCCATAATATTATCCCACCAAATTCTACATGATCCACGTTTCCATCAGAATTTTCTATAGGACCAGCTGCAGCTACACTCTGTGAACAGAAGCTCCAACAAATCACAATCAACATCAATGTCAAAACTACATATGTAACCACTTCGTGTTATTGCTCCTACGACCTTGGTGATTACTGTGATTTCTAGTTTGCCAAAGGTTCTCCACTCCACCGTGATTTAACGGTTCCATTAGTGTAAGAAACGAAACCTTGGAATGGTGAGCGCAAGTGGAGAGATTCTTCCCAACAAAAAAGGGTTCATTAATTTCCATACGTTGTGGCTCTTTAGCGGAAGACAATATCCATTAGAAAAATGAAACATTAAAGGTTATTTGATATATACTTCTCCAAAATAATAGCATGGCACGGATTGTAGTATTATGGAAGGCTTGTCGCTGAATAGTGTAGCAATGTTTCTTTCGAGCAGTACACATAGTCTTAATGTCGTTCGAAATGTGGGAGGCCAGGAGCGACAAGTCAAGTAAATGAAGCAATAGGAATTTTTCTCGGAAATGGCAATGAGTCAGGCGAGTACCGTGCTACAAGAGAGAGAGTTTGATTAAGTCAATCCAATAAAGTCTTTGCTAGGGACGGCGCAGGTTTTTCAGTTTCATGGATTCTTGACTTGATTGATTCTTTTCTTTTGTATACTTACTGCTTGCTTACTGGTGCCAAAAATAACTTAATTATTTTAGGAAGTTACCTACCTTTTCCTCAAAAACGGCCACATTGCATCTCTGAACTTTGCAGCAAAGTTGTAAGCACTCGTCCCTGGATTTAGTTCCCAATCCTAAATCCGTTTCATTGAGATAGTGGGCACCAAGAGCTTGAGAGTCTTTAACTCGGATGATGCTTCCAACACTAATTTCAAAATTAGGCATGCACATTGAAAGCTGTGAACTATCATCATCAAATAGCCCACTTGTTTGGAGACCATATCCAGTCTCGCTTTCTCCAAAGTAGCGCATCACACTCCCAAACAATGGCCCATTGTCTTTTGATTGAGACTCTGAATGGGCGAAACAGTTGTTGGAAAGCAAGGAGACGAGTAGAAAGACACTTGCATGAAGTTTGAAATTCATTTTTTATAAATCTCAACACTTCTCTCAGCTGATTTTGTAAATGTTACAAGACACGCAATTGTCGTGAATGCATACTAAAATAATCTCATTGGGATTTCCACGAGCGTTGTGTTGTATTATATTCCAGTACGACTTCGGTTGTCAAATATTTTGTGAATGAAAGTACGAAGGATGCTTTTCTTTATCAACAGTTGTATTATTATATAAATTCGTCGTAATTTAGGATTATTCAGCGACTTATCAACTACACAGCCTTACAGTTGCACGTGTTCTTCTCGTTCCCCTAATAATAACATGTACATAGTATTTACAATGTAACACAGCTTCGCCACCTCCAGATTCTTCTAGTTCTGGCCTTTTTTCTATTCCCCCAGCAAAATAACACTTGCTGTTTTTTATTATAAAAAATGTATCTGTGTATCACTGGATAAAGAGCGCTATCCCGTGGACAACCTGTCCCTTGGAAAATTGTATCTGAACTAAGAATCTAGCTGGCAAGTGAAAGTGAAGAAATAGGGAAGCGTGGAAGAGCAGACAAAAATTGTGTGTATTCTGGAATAAAAACAGATTCCAAATGTCACATAAAGATAGGAAACTACAGGATTATTATGTGTATACCCAATGCCCACCAGTGTATTCACTATTCACCAGGACCAGGACTGTTTGGTGAAAGTACAAAAAGCTACATGGTCGGAACGAGGGGAAAGCACTCGTGTCCGGTCGGAAAACACATTTAATCGATAAACTAAATTCAGTTCTGCAAAAAGTGTGTGGCATGAACCACGCGGGGGAAAGCGTGACAAATCGTCTCCTAGCAGAATCTGGAGAAAAAGGTTGTCTGCAGATGTAGTTATCTCACGAGTGGTCGGTAGGAGGGAGGTGAGTGCTTGGTTTGCGAATAACGGTTACATCTGATGTGAGACCAGGAAACATGTACATTATGTGGTATTATTATGAGAAGTCATAAGTGCTGTTGTTGAACTGCATGGTTTGGGATTTTCACACTTTCTTTTCTGGGAAGTGCTGAAACATGAGCATGACTCATCCACAAGCTTGCAGTTTTCTTTTTCTCCGTGTATGACTATTTCCGCTCTGGTTGGTGTTCCCTCCGATGATTTTCCCGTGAAATGGACAAGACTCATGGGAAGATGTGCACACAGTGCACAGCAGGAGGAAGAAATGAAAGCGACGACTATAAAAATGCAGTGTGACAGAGATTCTGCATGTTAATTTATGAACACCTTTATTAAACCGTGTTTTATAAAAAAAAAACGTTTACCTTCCTGTTTGCATAAGTGTTGGCATTTCCATAAACTCCTGGCGTATTCCCTACATTGAATCATTCCACAGTACACTATTGACTTAATTAGGATACGTTTCGTTGAATTACGATGTTCTACTAGTTATATATTAATTTAGGGAGTTCCAGTTTTGAGATTTCTGATTTAATGAAGGGTTTTGTGTCGTTTATTGTCTTTCAGTGTATTGCACACAAAATATGGCAAGACAAGAAACAAAGCATTTGGCAGCGTTCCTTTAGTCGGTTAATTACGACAGCTAACTATTAGATTGTACCTATACAACATATTATTAGACGCCTACTACTATATCGACTATTGGCATGTGTGTGAATCTAGTACAGTTGAAAACTTAATATACTTAATTGTATTGGACGGCTGTCTTCTAAACACATGTTTTGTAGAATCTCACGTAGTTGGCGTTGCCTCATAATTAAGTTTACACATATGCATTTTAATTTGCGAAAACTTGATTTGCCAGCTGCTGTCCTAAAATTCATTTTTGTTATAAATTGCCTCCACCTCCTCTTTCATTGTTTTGATTAATTAGCAACATGCTGCTAAATTAGCTTGCAAATGAGAGATGAGAAATGTGCATTTTTTCTTACGAGTTTTGAAGACAAAAGGAGAAAAGATATAATAGAATCAGCGTCCACATACTGAACCGTTGAGTACGTGAACCTCGAGGGTAGAGCAATATAGTATAGCAGGTTTTATTCAAATTCTGTTGGATCCTTGTTTGCATGTCGTTGTCATCCAAAAGTCCAAAAGCAACGCTGATGGGAGGTAGTCGGCTTCAAAAGATGGGAAGCTGAAGCTGACTAGTATAGAATTCACTTTTGTTATATAGACAAAGCTGAAAAAGACAAAGTGACGAAACTTACAATAGCAAGTCATGTGTCATTGTTCAGTGCCAAAAATTCTCCAAACGACACATGGGAATATATACATTTGCAAATGGGATTTGGCTGCTAAAGACAAGTCATAATTCAAATGATAAATAATATGTGATTCTACTATTAATGGCACACACGGACGCAAACGCAAAAGTGTATACATGTCCATTAGTTAAAAAGCAACACTTCATAAGCAAATCGCAGCATGTGTCGAGCCGAACTTGGACTTGTCAGAAAACATAAATAATTACTTAAAATGCTGAATACAAATTTACACTTTCTCCGGATTACTGACTTGTTTGATTGAAGATAGTGTAATTCCCACTGCTGAGGCCATTTGCGCATGCGTTTGTCGGATTATCTGAAAGTACGTGACTCGGAATCAGTCAGTATCATGTCAAAAATTCGTTCCGTGTCGATGCTTACATAAAACTGTAAAAGTATCCATTGAAGCAAACCGATCCTCATAATCTTCGTTTAACTGGAGGCATCCTAAGCTTGTGAAACTTTTCCTGTGGATTAATGGACTCACTCACAATACTTATGATGCACAATGGATTAGTGAATACCATAACTCTGATAAGAATAAAGCCTTTAGTAGTCCACCCACACTCCTCCCATTTCCACTTGTGACATCACCAGGATATCACTGCATTCAGCTCAGCACAAGTTTTTTTTAAAAACAAAACATGCAGTAAAATGTTAGTATTACCCATGCCCTAACTGAATCCCGTCATTAAAAGCAAATTACAACAAACGGTTTTACCTGTGAGCGAGCACATGCAGCACATGTGCCTTTCAAAATGTTCACGAGAGAATCGGAGAGAACCTGCATATGAATGAGCATGCAAGGAATTTATGACTGTATTACCTAAAGTGGTATTTGATGTTTGGAGTAGGATGCAGAAAACTCTCTCTGGAGCGCATTTCAACACAATAGGCGAGCAATCCACGTTCGTATGCACTCTGTCTATGATTCCAAGTGCCCTTCAATAGACTAGAGACACCGGGATGCATGCAAATGTGCATGTTTCAAACTTCTTGTTTCACCGTGTACCATTTGAGTTTCGCTTTGGTAAAAGTGCAAACGCACAGGTAAAAAACGTTTTGTAAATCTCTTTGAAAACAAGCAAATAGTAGTGGCTAAGCGAAGAGATAAGAGCATTTAAGGCCATCTTACATGGAGAGTATAATGATGATGATCATGACGAAGGATTTAGATGGGAAATGTGATTTAGTCATGCAACACAAGTCACATTTGTGAAACGTGTACTATAACATATGTACTTTGTATAACTAGATATATATCACTTTATTGGATATATGTTATAGTAATAAATAATTTAAGCCTGTAGACAAGTGCAAGCAATATAAGCAAAGCGTTTCGCTGAAAACCAAGATGTAAGTGGATTATATGTTGCTTGATTTTCTCCCTGTCTGCTAAGCATTTATAATACCTGCTACTTTGGAGGCGTTACCCCTCAACATGATAACTTTATGAACAGGACCGCTATCATTTTATTATAGTTAAAATACCGCAGAGCAATGTGTCAGCATCCTACTGCCTATACCTGTCTGCCTTTGAGCAAGCCGACTTGCATTTTCATTTTCGTGTCAAGTATGATAATGATCGTAATTAATAGGCAATTATGATGATGGTCAACAAGCGAAATCAATCCAAAGAACACGTAAAGTAGAGGTGACACAAACATGCGTATCGGAAGTAAACTTAGGAAAACATTGATGTATCACGCAGTAAATAACCGGTGCCATCACCCGGCATAAAATTAAACACAGTTGGTTAAACTTGCGTTTTTAACATTATCATCAAAAGTTCTGCTACGCGCCTGTTGGTGCTGGTGTTACCAGAAGAGCGTCCAAGGTTTGTTTTCGTCTGATATTTCAGACGATAAGTGATCATAACTAACAGTTACACTGTTCTCTCTCCTGCTCGAATATTTTACGCATCTGTCATCAAACATGTATCATCAAGAGCTCTGGTCATTCCTTCCTAGTGTACATAAGTCAGCCCTGATAAATATGAATATGAGCATGTGTAACTAAATGCTAGGCATGTCAACATCGCATCGCTCCCTTTTTGGAAATAATCTTACCACATGAATCAAACCCGTGTAGTAATCAAATCTCCACTATAAGTAGCGTACATTATATTTATATATCCCATATTTTCCCATTTATCTTATCTTTCAGCAATGAAAAAATGAATCATCCTACGCAAAACGATCAGTTTCTCTTTCCACCACGGGTTTCACTTTTTTCTGCATGATTAGTAAAACACAGCAAAAGTGTAGCAACATGAAATGCATAAGCAATCACAAGGCTACCATGTGTGGTATCACCAAAAGGAAAATATATCTCATTCCCCAAAATACCTGTGGGTTGAGTGGCAGACTACATTGGGTCGTGTCGTTGTGTGTTTACTTTCGGCTAAACAATTTTACCAAACTGTGACTGCTGTGATATGAATATACCATCCATCCGTGTCTAAAATACACACCTTTCTTTGGTTGGATACAAAGCGTATTATATGAGACAATGTGAAGAGGAGCGTTTTTAAATAAAAACGTGATTTTTATCGCAGCAAGCATATTTTCTTGAAAGCTGTTCAAACGAAATGTCATGATGAGCTGGGACGCTAATCTCAGAAGCTAGACCTAAGTCAGCTAAGTGGAAAAGAGAAAAAAGGTTTGTTTTTCTTGATCCTGGTATTATTCAAAATCAAACAAAGTGATTTTCATAAGCCCCCAATGTAATCAGTATTCAAGCAATAAATCCATTGGCTTCTTTTTTGTATGTTTATTGGGGATACAGTCTAGTATACGCATAATACACGGATTTCTACAAGAGAATGAAATTTTAGCTGATATTTTACGAACAATTGAAAATGAGGATTGTAAATGAAACTAAATGGAACCCAGCTTGCTGGATCGATTAATAACCATATAATAAACCTAAGGCGATAGTTCATGCTGGGATCATAAGAAGGAAACAGTTAATGCGACTGGTGAAGTCGGGATTTCATGTGGAGTTGGAATTCTGTAAGAAAATTAAATGATTTTAATTCTCAGTCTCAGTTGATGAAGGGAGGAGACTTGTACCAAACTGAAATATGTAAGGCGCCCATAGCCATAGCGCACAGTACCTTGTTTTTTTTATTTGATGCAAGGTGTGTGGTGCAGTAAACGAGCAATGATTTTTTCACACTTTCAGAAAATTCAGTTGGTCACATATTCCTGCCAGACTCAGGTTTACACTATAGTAGCGAATTAATGGCATAATGCACTTTGGGCGATTTTATGTGACTAAGATTTGGAGTAGTTTAGAGATGTACAGCACGTAGGTATACAGGGTGGCCGGTGAGTATCGGTCAAAACGTTAGATATAGATTATTTGGGCCTTTTTAAGCATAAATGATTCTCTTCATATGTGTCGAAATCGTAACCGTTTTCGAGATATGGACGATCAAAGGTGTACACTCTGACCCTATCG
>JAANSN010000679.1:0-49479 GCA_036850665.1 Dicranocentrus wangi
ACTATTTCAAGTTGAGCTGCAGCTGCTTGGATCCTAGGATGCGGGTTCGACATACTGAATTTGCAGCCAAATCATGTGTACATTGCCACTAAGAAGGAACCGCACCGCGGCACTTGTTAAAGATTATATTTTGCTCATTTCATTATTATCAACAATTTTCTTGCTCCCTTCCTTCCCAACATCCACACATTTAATCCCTTCTTGTCGTCCACACCGTATGGAAAAATCTCCTTTTCTCCACCGTCGTGAGCCAGTTAATTGCACCTTGTTTCATTTTGTCTTGTGTTGGGCTGCTGCTGCACTACTCCCTGATGCTGGTGAAGGTGAAGTGATTACAAAAAAAAAATGAAAGACGAAAAAGAAAAGAAAAAAAATCATTCATTTTGTGGCTAGCGTTTTGGTATGAAGAATTCGTTCCCTACACCACCACCGTCTTCCACAAAACCAACCACCACTTGCTCTCTCTCTCTCTCTCAAATACATAATACTTCTCTCTCTCTCTCTCTCTGGATGAATCCACCGTGAGTGAGGGATGCTGATGATGACGACGACGATGAAGATGGTAATGATAACAATAATAATATGGTGATGCGAGGGCGATGCTCGGGTTCTTGTACTTTCTGCTATTGTTACTAAAAAATCCTGGCTGTGTGGTTGTGTGTGTGTTGCAGCTTGTTGCTTGGACTGCTTTTTCTGGTATCACGTTATGCAATAATGGTTTTCAATTGCAAGTTTCTTCCACACTTACTTGCTCCTCCGCCTTTCTGCACACCAACCAAACTGCCTGGCTGGCAAGAGGCAAGGCAAGCAAGGGGAAAAGTAGTGCCTTATAGAAGAAACTACTACTTACACACACAAAGTAGATCTACTACAACTTGTTGCTTATGCCTGACTAAGCCGTATCATCATCTCAGAGAAGAACACTACTACCCGCAGCAGTAGCAGCAGCAGCCCTTTTTTTATTTATCCTTTTGCGTTCCTCTATAGTTTCTCATCTCATCTCTGGGCTCCTTTTTGCTTCATTCAGTTGCACAACACGAAGGCAATCTTGGTGGTGTTGCTTACTAGTAGTGTTCACAACAGTCACCAATGCATTGTGAATTGGGTAGTAGGTATCCTGCAGTAAAGTCGCGATCGCGATTTTTACACGTCGTCTTCCCTAAAACAGCAGCAGCCCCCGACTTGAATTTAACTCTGTAAAAAATAATGCACGTAGAAAGAAAGAAGGCAGCTTTATTGTGGATGTCCTGTTCACTCGCAAACATTGTATATGGCACAGAATAAAACCACGTTGCTAGCATGATCGTCGTCGTCTTCTTCGTTCCAAGTGACGAGCTGTAAAAGGGATTGTTTTTTTCTTTTTTTTTTTTTGTTTTATGAAGAAAAATAGCATACCAGGAGGGCATGTGTGGGATAATAACACTTTAATCGGACCGTAATCCATACAATTTTGTTGAAAAATGACGAAAACAAGGGGTGGGAATCGTCATTTTGCATGTTTGGATTTGAACTCTTAGGAACAACAGAGTTAACCGAATTTAAGCAGGTGTTGAACTGGTGGGGTGGGGTGATTCCAGAAAAGAAAAAAACAGACAGAGTAAGTCACACAACAGGTTGATTCGTACTAAATCAAGGGTTGATGAAATGGTTAATTATTACTTTTAATTTAGGACAATCACCTGAACCAAAGAGTATCCTCCTTTCTTTTTAAGAAAAATATATAACCCTAAAATGATGAGGAAACATTTTGCCAGGTGTGCATGCATTTGCAAGAAGCCCGAAAAAACTACTAGACATGATTTTGTTTGGATTATCTTGTAGCCCTTGTAACGTGTAAAATAAAAACTGATAGTGCAAAAAAATGTTGAAAAATGCCTTCCTTTTTCTAAACTCTCTGATTCGTCTCAACTCCACAACATAATCCTCCAATTTGAAAGTCAACGACGTGTAAAACTGAAGAAACATCATGAAGAAAAGAAATCCTTTTCTTTCTTACTGAAACATTATATACCTCCACGTAAACAAGTCTCTTGCGGATAATTAACTTGCAAAATTCAAAAAGAACACACATTTTCCTTCTCTCCCCTTTTTCCTTCAAACATATCCGAACTGGGGCTGCTGGCTGCTCATTCTGCATGTTTCTGAAACAATTACACGGAGGAGGAGAAGGAGAAGAGGCGAATAAGTGCAGTTGAGGTGCATCCCATCACGCTTTTCACCCATGTAAAATAATATCATATCCCCCTTGTCACCGTCACCTCTAAACTATGCAGCACAGCACCCACATTATGCAAATACTATTATACCTTATATTACGCTGTATATATAGGTAATCTCTTGTTCTTTTGTCTTTCAGCCTTCCTTACACGTTACATCGTTTAAGCATACCTATATGTCGCATCGCATCGTCTTAAAAATGAGTCCGACGTGATCCGCTTCACAAGTCGAGGGGGACACCCCTCCTCTAAACAAAAAAATGTGCAAGTAAGCATGCATTTCCACGTTATGCATAATAATGTGTCGTATTCGTATTGCATGATTGAGGACAAGGCGCAATCCTTGGCAGTGGTGGCTACTTGCAAAAAGAATATAAAAAGATATTGACAAAAAGGTCAGTGACACTAAACTCCCCACATATTTTCGATTTGTGTACCTGCACCACCACACTTTTTGCTACCCACGTACCTACTTACCATCTTGATGATAGTTTATGCACATACGTGTCTCCCTTCTGGGATGATACCTAAAAAAAACGGGGAGTTTCGTCAAGTGCATCGCATGTCGTTTATGATTCATATTATTACATACCATGCGTATAATACAGTATAACCCATCCACATGATTTCATCCATATATTATTATGTGTGTCGTTTAGAGCGTTGGGAACGTAATAACGAGATATATTTACTGTAAGGAAATGTATGTGACCAGAGTGAAATAGACGCGTACATGAACTTATTAGCAAAGTCATTAATATTAATTCACATCTCGTAAAAAATGCCACATCAGTAGTGGAGAGAGAGACACCCACACGTAATACTTTCTGGCTTTGCAGTGGTTATTAAATAGCTGCACATTGACTACTTCATTATGCCACAAACTCAGCCAGTTTCTATGCTAATCGGGAAATTTGGTAGTCGGGGTTTTAAAAATGTATGTATTCAGATGAGAGATAACATTTCCGCATAATTTTGAACGTTACACTCGGCAGGCTGCAGCAGAGCGTCGGGCAAGTTTCGAGCTGTTTTTATGTAATTGGTGATAATGCAGATTTATTATGTGCCACATTTGCAGAGAGAGGAAATGTTGTAAGTCGCACGTTCAATTTGCAGATATTCCATTTTAGATAATTGGAATGTGTTCCGCGAGGGAAAGGTACGAAATCGGGATTTTTTTTACTTCTTCACAAAAGTGAGACGAAAAAAAAATTCCGCCACCTGATTATGGATTACGCAATCAAGAATCCAGAGTTACGGGGAAGGGAAAGGAATTTACTTTTTTATGATTGTGCTTATATGGCACCAAATGGGCGAGACGGAAGGTGGAGGAAGCCTAAATGAAATTGTTTTGTGTTCCTCTCTCCGAAAATCACTTTAATGTCTCATAAAACTCTCGTAGAAACACTAATAGTAGCAACGACACTAAAACTATTACACCCCGACTGTCCTCCCCTCCCTCCCTCCCTCCCTCCCTCCCTCCTCCTCTCTTACTTTTCCTTTTCGCCCATTAAGACATGAAAAAAGAACAACTTTTGCATGACTAATGGGCTTTTTCCACTCCGGCGTACCCGGTAACACGAGGGACTCGTAGGAAATTTGATATTTTTTCAATATTGTTGTTCCGCATTTTTGCTGTGCCAATTTTGCAGCTATTATGAAGGTCGTAAAATATACCATTTCTTTTTCACGCAGTACCTACAAATTACAAGTTGGCGTGTCTGGTCCTCCTACCTGCCATATCCTGACTCCGGGTTATGCTTAATTGACCAATTGCTGGTACAACTTGTTGGAAATGTACAAAAAAAAGGCTCTTCCACGCTTTTAAAACTGAGGAGGAGCTTTCTTCATCTGATTGTGTGAGCTAAGGATTAACTTTGGATTTCATAGATTGGAACTCCTGATAAAGGCATTTAAACACTTGGTGGGCTACACAAATCAGTGGATAAAGCAGGTCAGCGAATACCTATGGTTGTAAAATTAGCCACGAAGAGGATTAAAAGATTTTAGTGAATATCCTCCCAGCGACGGATTGTTGTGGAGAAATTATTTCAAATCCCAGTCAGACCAACATTTTTATTTTATCACAGCAGTCATATAGCTAATCTTTTTACTCTCTCACACGCCATGCCTTCTTCTTTCTTCAGTCGGCAACAAGATGTGGATGTGGATACATATTTCTTTTTAAAAAGCTCTTCCTCGTTTCAATCGAATCTAGCGGATTCCCAATAAATTCAGCTATTTTATCGCCGCAAGAATCCAGCGGCATTTTCTCAATTGAAAGAGATCATTGCATTGATATCGGCGGATTGGTTCTCTCATTGGGTTTTTTTAAAAACTTTTTTTTATGAATGCCATGCACGAATGGTCGGCATGTGTACTAGCTGTAAAAAATGTGAAGAAAGTGAGGTGCGCTTTCATGTGATTTTTTTTCTTCTTCTTCTTTTAATCAAAAAAATATGCCTGAACATATCAATTTAAGTTACATTACGAGTGAGTATGAAGAAAAAAAGTACTACTCATCTCATCTGTATTACTTCCCGTTTTCCTATTATAACTCAATGCAAGCTCAATAAAAACAAGACAATACGTTACGTTTTTTACGATGATGATGATGATACACATTTTATGTTTTTTTTCATCATCTCACTCTAATGCTCATCATCATCATGAATCATGACCATAAGGAGGGATGTGTAAAACTACATAATATATGTATAATACATACATATATCTTGGTTGGCTGGCTGGCTGGCTGTAGAGAATGATTATATAATAATTTTATGGGATGTGTGTATGTGTAGTATTAAATAAAAGCCGAGTTTTAAGATTTAATACACACGCATTTCCTGAGTGGGAAGAGGATTCGACTGACGCTGCGCTGGAAGCAGGAATTCACTCTGCCTCAAAAAGAGCAAACTTGTTATATATTATTATATTCTCCAGCAGTGGAGGAACTTTATTCCAGCCGCGAGTGGATATGGGTTTGGGAGTTGTTTCATGAACAATGTGAGCAGGAGCGAGTGCCGAGCGTCACCATCGCATCGCACTGCATACTTTTCAGCTTTTACAATCAGTAAAGAAACACTGTTTCTTTCCATTTATTTTTTTTTCTCGCTGTCTTGTCTCTTCAGTCTCCTCTCCACAGCCTCGTTTTTAGGTGTTCTGAGGTGGATTAGCAACATGGATAATATGGAGTGGGAAAGTATAATGAGACGTGTTGGAAAGGAGATACATGTACAAATTAAAACGCTCATCATCCTCCTCATCATCATCATCAACGCTCCTCCATCCAGAGAGACCAAAGTGTTTTTGGAGATGAAATGTTAGGGATGGATATAACGTCGTATTAGGAATATAGCTGGCTGAATGACGACAGTTTTGCAAGGAGCACAATACATTTTCATCAGGCAGCGACTAACACAAAAGGGGGACAAGAGCTGGGAAATTGGATGTAAATTGTATCGTTATTCTTCCCCCGCCGCTTTCCACGTTCCTTCTGTTCAGGACGGATTTAATTCATGGCTTGGTTCCCTCTTCCTCCAATTTACATACTCTGTGGTGCCCAGTGTGCCGAGGAACATTAGTCGGAAAAGCACACAAAGTCAACCGCATACCCATGAAACCACAGAGGAAACGGGAAGATCAAGGAGAAGCCTTGAAGGCGAAGGAGTCGCCTCAATGAAATGAATGAATGGGTACGAGTCCAATCCCATCGTCGACATCACTGGACACACAAAAGAGACGAATAGACTAGGTGTATGATCCACTTGGGGAAAAAGTAAAGTTGTTATTTCGTCTTAAGAGGGCTAAGACAAGAATGAAAATTTTGTGGAGATGCTGCTGTCGGCGACCAAAAGGGGACTGTGAGTTTAAACTGGAAAAACTCACTTGAACTTTTTCACAAGAGGAAAAGTATTTGTAAACAGGTCTCTCTTGACAATTAACCAGTCAGGCTGGATGCCACTTCTTGAGAGGTACTGACTGATTGTGAGAGACGAACTTCTCTTGACATTCTTCTTTTCTTCAATACAACAAAAAGTTGTCTCAATGAATATTAGCGAAATGGGAGCAGGCAGGGGAAGAAAGTGCATATAGGTACTATCGAGGAATCTTGACGTAAGTCAGAATTGAAACAACAGGTATAAAAAACGAGTAGTAGGTATGGGAATCTCTGCCTCCGCAGTTTTGCTTAGGTGACACTATTGAGCTGCACGACAGTCTCTGATATTCCTAAAGAAACATAAGGGAGGTTGGTTGTCTGAAAGTAAATCAAGTCATTTCTGACTTGTCATTTTACTCCGACCTCGTAAAAATCCATATAATGGGAAGTAGGAAAGCAAAGGGGAAATTCTCTATTGAATTCGTACTCCCTTTTTGGGGAAAATGGTATATATATGATGGGTAAGAGACCATGTGAAGTAGTTTTCTGACTAGTGACAGCCTTCCATTCAAGAGGAGAGAGATTGAATGAAGGGTTGAAGTTTGAGATGTGGCTATCGTAATGCCTCCGAGAACAAATGCTAACGGTCTTAGCAGTGTCGGTCGTCGACATGGAAGAACACTAGAACAGTGATGGAAGAAGGCAAGGGAGAGTCTCCATTGGGAATTCCTATAGTCGGCAGCCTGGTGGCCTGGTGGTACCCTGTACCCATGTGACTTTCTTTTTTCCCCGAAAAAGGCTGAATGAATGAAAATGAAATATAAATCTGTGAAGCGCATACGTATCGCGTCGTACACCACATCGTACAACACACACACACACATCACATCACATTTAGAAGGCCGGTCTTCAAATCCGTGAGCTATTGCGGGTTAAAAATATGACACTGGTTTTTAAAAATAGACGAGCGTCGGAGTTTCATGGTGAGGGAGAAATCTGAGGAAAAGTCAAATTCTCGAATTTGTACAAAAAGTTTTGAATGAATGAGGACTTTGAATGAAGGAGGAATGTATGAGAGGGCTCGTTTCAAAGGAGTTTGTAAACACCAAAAAAAAGAAAGAAACGGGGAACTGCTTAGGTATTTTTAATCCATGACGTGCCCTGATGATTACTATATTTTGGTACACAGTAACAACCTTAAATACCTAGACAACATTAGGGCATCATCAGACCGACGAACCACCTCCTCCGAGACTTACATCTTTTTGCCATGGTTTCATTTCATGCAGGTAAAGTACCTCTCCTTACTCCTTGACCATCAAGTTGGCTAGCGCATGAAACGGGACAAACCCCTTTTTTACCTCTTTTAAAAAAGCAAGGCAAAGTGTGAGCAAGGCATCTTCGTCAACAAAAAAGTTTTCAAAGTTTCAATGTCTTCTCGCTCACCTTGAAGAGCTCACTGACCCCATACTCTCGTCACAGTCATGATAATAATAATAATGATGGTGGTGGTGGTAGATTTATGGAAGGGAAGAAGAAGACTCCACTACTACTCACCAACCATATAGCCAATAATACCCAGTCACTAGTTGCTTTTTGGTCTTTATAGCAACACGGTGGTGAATGTGGTGGATGATATTCAGAGACCGTTCGTGGTAAGACCAACAACACAATCCTCCTCCTATCTCCTCGCCTTTTTTACTCTCCTCTCTAGCGAAAACGTTACGAAAAAGAAGACCTGCCATGCCATGCCATGCCAGTGCCACTACTACTGACGAGGAAACGACCAAGTATAAAAAAAACCAGCTTGTTTTTCTCTCTCTCTCTCAGGCTCAGCTTTTGCCAAGACTAGACTTTTAGGCCGAAGAGAGAGAGCAAAGTCAATGTTGTCAGCGTATTTTGCTGCGTATAGAGCCACATCATATCATTATTATACTTATGCATACACACTTCTTTTTAGTTATTCACTTGAGCGAGGATGATGAAGATGAGCAGCAGCAGCATTGCCAATCTGGGGAAGATGATGGTGGAGAGAATAGAGAGAGAGAAAAAAAACCCTGATGGAATATCTTTCTACTTACATGAAGATAAAAAAAACTATAAAGGTACAAAGAAAGAGGGGGATTGTGATTCGCAAACGAAAGAAAAATGTACAGTACACATTGTGCCCCGAGCGAATAATTTTTTTTTCTGGACAGACCAAGATCATAAATGATCATCTTGATGTTGATGATGATGGTGATGACGACGGAGAGATGAGAGGGATGATGATGATACCAGAGTGTGTTATATATAGGTAGGTGGTGGTTGATTTTTTGGGACATTGCCATTTTATTGCTGTTAAACATTTACATTACAACACGGCCGTCGTAACACAGGGAAAAAATGGGATTCTCAGTCCGTATTTATTTATTCCAAGATCAAGAGACAAAATATATATTCCCAAAAACTCTCAAAGGGATTTTTTTTGGATGCACCTCGTGTAATAACCTGAAGATTCATTATTATTACGATGCATAGGTATGTAAAGGAGGATTTTTAAAGGAGAGACAACAAGGTGTTTTTGAGAAATGTACTTTATGTGCAAGTAGGTTAAAACATTATTGCCTGTTAAATATAAACATTTGTTTTTGGAGAGCTGTCTCTCGGAGAAAGAAGGTGGAATATGAGTTATTCAGAAGACGACGGGCATGCATGGAGTGCCGGGGAGGCTGCATGCTTGTGGATAATTGGCACTAGTTACTCCATTGTAATAATACGCGGAGAAAAATATATAATATATTTTGCTTTACCGCATCCGATCCCCTCATCTTCCAGAGGGGATTTTGTTTAGAGTTGAGCGGAGTTGTTGGGAAGAGCATGGAGCAAGCATGAGTGAGCACAGCAGAGCAGTGCATAAAAGAAGCATTTTAAAGGTTTTTTTATCACCGTCAATAACTCAAGAGACTGCATTTTATAATAGTTGCACACAGAGTCAGAGGGAAATGTGTGTCGCCCACTGAGTTTTTAGGGAATTTATTAAGAAATCATTTTTTCATGTTGGATGGAAATGTCACCCAAGCCAGTCTCCAGGGTGCCTGGGTGGAAAAAAAGTAAAAAAAACACCAAGCTGATACCATCATCGAACAAAATGCTCTTATGAGTTTGGTTCGACTCTTTTCAAAAGCAGAATGCACATGAGTGTAGGTACAAGCCTTGGTAGTGGTGGTGGCTGTGGTTATTTAAAGCAATTAATAAGTGTCGAACTTTCTTGTTACACTCAATGCCACCAATTTGTCATGATCAACAAGATTATAAAAAAATTTTTTAAGTCGGTTGCGTGCACCCTCGGACTATAAGCCAGGCTGGGTTTTTATAACACAATAATACATAATAATAATTGTTTGCTAATAGGGCTTTGATTCACCAAGAGGAATAAAAGCAGAGGGAAGAAGAAGGTCTGCTACTACTCTACTACTACTGCTAGTACTAACTAATACAGCGATAACTCTCTGGGAAATAAGTAGGTTTTTAGTTTTTCCCTTTTTGACTCAAACCAATGTCATATCGGAACAGATCTGCTGCTGGTGTGTTCTTGTTTGAATAAATCGGTCTGTGAGTAGTTTGAGTACGCGTACTTTTCTTGCGCTCTCATGCTCTACAGAGTTGAACTTTAGAATTTTCTCGTAAGACACAAGGAACAGGATTAGGATTTCCTATTGAGGCAACTCAAATTATTATCATTATTACCATTGTTATATTACCATAAGGCTATTCTTGTCATGTTAAAGAAAAAGAAACAACACAAACCGACCAAGAGTTGTTATCTTTTTTGCCGTCGTCGTCGTGTCTTGGTTGCTCCACTCTCTCAGCTATATTCGATGAATGGTTTTGGTATCACACTTCGCATTTGTATAATATATGTATGTAGCGTGGTGGTGGCAGTGATGATGAGGAACACGACGACGACGATCGTTGTTAGCAAAGTGCATTATGCAAACTCTGACAGCTTCAAACAGTGACAAAGTACTACTTTTAATACTGATGAGTTGAACCACAATCGCTTTGCGAGGTTGAAACAAGTCGTGAGCGTATAGTGGGACGATGACGACGACGACGGGAACCGTGTGTCTAGAAGTCTTTTTTATTGTGTGTCTAAATGACGACAGTTGCATACATTGTAGTCCGCAGAACAGTCTACTTTTTGGTTATTATGTAAGTAGAGAGAGAGAGAGAGGTAACAGTACACATCCCATAATCCCATCCCAGAAAGGAGAACCAACTCTGTGACACCATGCACTTGAACCTTATTTCCTTTTTTAGTGGGAGCAATATAAAGTAATAGACTTCTCCCAGTGTGATTACTCATATATAATTTTTCTCATCGTGAGTAAAACTTCATAGCGTTTCCTTGGGACGATGCGTTGATGAGAGACTTTAACACAGTCATTTCGTCGTGTCGGATTCATTTCATTTAATATTTCTGCTACATTAAATAAGGTAATCTTATAGCATGTCATATTATGCTGGTTGGTGTGTATGTGTGTGTGTATACGACAGCCCGGCTATTGTTATCAATGAAATGCTAAAAAAAATTATTTTCGATACAATTTTTTTTTGCTCTTTGGCCCTTTTCCCTCATTAACCTAGTGAAATATAAAGTGTAGGGATATAGTAATGATAAACCAGTACAACATTTCATTGCAGTCGTATATAATATAAATATACGTATTCAGAGACTCATCCCAAATTCCTACTCTCCTCGCTAAATCCATTTTGCTCTACTCTGACATTTTTCATCAATAATACTGGCAAGAGCCCCAACCACTTCTTTGTAATTTGACAAGCCGGCAATAAAATTGACCTTGTGAGATGTATTCACTCACACATGCACATATTATGCACAAACCAGAAAAAAAGCATCATGCCTGCCTGCTCTGAAAATATCCTGCTCACGAGCTTGATTTGATAATGCATCGTAACCACATCATAGAGAAAAAAAATCCCTTACGTAGTCCCATTCATTCCACTCCATCCACAAGGTGTATCAAAAGGATGAAATAAGATACATTATGAAATATATATAAAACATGATTTTATTGATGCCGGCATGCAAAAATGCATACGTGCAAACTAGCCAGAGAACAATATAATACAGATACTACATATATATATAATATGTCAGCTCAGCCGGCTTTTTCCCCGTGCAATCAAACATCAAACCTTTACATCCATCCAACTCAACACACACACACACACGTAACAACCCATTCTGATGTGGTCGTAGCAATTTTCATGTAATAACTCACCTCGCCAAAAAGGATATGCAAGCTCCCATGGCAAAACTCTCTCATCATGATCACATCACAAGAAAAACAAAACAGTTAGCTCAAACAATTCCGTCAGACTGTGAAGAATTGGGCGCAGGTATTTTTTCCCCTTAAAAACTTAGTAACGTACGTACGCTACAAAGTTATACATTTTTGTAGGTAGTTCATCGGCTTTATAGATATTCCCTCAGAAAGAACGAGGTTTATCCCTGCTGTCTGCAAATAATTTTGAGTCATACGCATATATTCATATCATCCCTTAAAGGCAGTTAAGTAAACGTTGCAAGAGGAGGACGCACATTTTATTTTCCCTACCTATCAATATAATAATACCTAGTCTCTCGCGTCTTTTGGTTGACTCTCAAGTCTCAAGTGCATGCATGCTGCTCTTGCTACGTACATTGTCGGCTTATTGACTGTGCAGATGATACGTGATTCAATTTACAGTTAGCTCAATCGTCAGGTATAACTGGACTCGTGGCGATTATCATCATCAAAAGAAAAAGAGGGGGGAATATAGCAGAAAGGGTTTTTTTTATTCATGGGTAAAATATCCTTAGCAGATATTATATTGTGCTAGCAAAATAATAACCAAGGAGATAGGATCTTGATTCATGATTCCCCGGCTCTCTATCCTATCTCGTATAGTATATTATATTCCCTCACTCACTAATATTTATCATCACAGTGCAGTGCACTCTCATATAATATAATATATATCCTCCTGATTAAAACATCCAAGTTTTCATTTGGAATCACTAACCAACCTAGTAAATAGGATATATGTTGTAATACTTTTGCAAAAAAAAATATATATATATTGTTTTCCCTTGAACTTCACGTTCATTCATAAATCTCAAGTGGGAGACGGCGGTGGTTCCTACTAACTAATCTGCAGAAGAAGAAGAAGAAGAAAAAAAAAAGATGTGGCATAGTGGCATCATGGCATGATATGGTAAATCCAAAACTTTTTATATAACTGTAGTGCCACACTCTTGAAGCTTTAATGCAAAATAAAGGGAGTTTTGCGAAAACAAAATAAGTTTTCACAGCTCAATGTTATGCAGCTTACATTGGATTATTTTCGCATGTAACAGCTGCAGCTTGAAGTAATAGTAGTATGTAGTAGTACACAATGCACAAAACTGTTTTTTTTTCTTCTCCGCTACAATTGACTCAGAGAGAGTGGCTCACTGGCTGGCATAGTGTATAATATTATTATAGAGACACAAGCGTCATGTAATATTTATTAGCTGGGTTAGAAAGATTGAGGAATATGGTGATCAAACTAGGTATTTTTGTTACATTCTTTTCGCGTTGTTTTCCCCCATTTAAATAGACACTGAGTTGTTTCGAGGATCATTATGTAGACCGTAAGGAGCTACTAAGCGAGAGCTTTCAAATAAAAATAAAAAGAACTTTGCATTTGCAAAATGTTGAATGGGGAATGAGGCAATGCAATAATATAGTTGAAATAGACGAGAGAGAGAGAGAGAAAATGGAAACAGATGAAAATGAGACAAGTGTGACGTGAGAATGTGTGACAGGCTCACTCCGAAAGGCAAATGAATTCATGAGCTTTGTTCAGCAATTTCAATAAGTGTCATGCACTTCCCGTTCTGGCTCCGTTTGACTGCTCCATTTCACAACGCCATTGCTCTTGAATTTCAAATGGTTTTTTGCGTGCCGTGTTATCGTACATGTACCCTGTCCGCAAGAGAAACACTTGGGAGGTAGAGAGGTGTCTTTAAAAAAACTTTTTTAAAAAAAAAAGAATGTTATTTTTACCCTGAAAAAGTCACCCAGCAATGTATGCATAAGCTTTTGGTGGCAGAAACGCTCGTGGCTTGTGAGTAAATTGCTTGTGCCATTGTTCGGAAATATTGCGGCTGTTTCTGGTTATTATTATTTTATTGTTTAGGAATTAGTAGGAATGAAAATGAATATAAATATCTCTAGTGTTTCAAGGAAAATTAAGACCTTCGACTCTCCAACAATATCATCGACCCCATTTACTCTGAAATAAGCATGGCTGAACACACCCGATAAAAAGGTGCTTGTGCTCAAAGGGGATTTATACATATGAGTAGTTATATGGATGGCGCTTGATTCCAGCAATATGATATGGGTAGCCCATCCCGTGGAGCTTTTGTTTCCTTACTTTTATATCGCAAAACTGGAAATGATGTCCCGAACAATCTCTCTACTTCTTAACTTCCATCCAGCTGCAGCTGAACTCTTACTGATTGTGCAGAGCCCGCCCACCTTTATTAATTTTCATTATCAACCGAGTAACGAGTTGGATGGAATGTGAAGCAGGACAAAAGCGTGGATTTGCATATTATGTTCTCTCTAAACAACATTCCGTCATCTGACTGCCACTGCTGCGCCACGAAAAGCTTCACGCTTGAAATCCCTTCAATGACTTATGGAACAAGAAATAGTGTTGAGTGTGATGATGAGCTTGCTGCTTGGGAAGAACGAGTATAAAATCTAGGAATGGAATTAAAGTGTGAAGCAAGTGACAACTCGCTGCTGGTGTACAATTTTGCGCACATTTCTCGGAATACATTATAGCTATTTCATGCGTCGCCTTTTGGGTATTTTTCAGTGAACCTTTACCCCATCCATTTGCTTGCTCACACATTCTTCCCACATTGTTTGTTATGCTGTCTCATGTCTCAAAAAAATCCTCTGTTGAAGCTGGTTCCTCATTTAAGTTCCTTAATTGCCTTTTTGCCGCTTGTCATTTCCCTTCATCCGTTGCCCTTTTGCTGAAATAAACGCATTTTTAGCATGCAAATATACCTAAAAGCTAAAAGGAAGGAAGCGTGTGTGTGCTCGGTAACATAGTAGATGAAATTGCATGGCATAGATATTAATATTGTGCTGCTGCTGCTGCTGCCTAATTGGTTGTGTATATCAGCGCACATCACAAGGCCAAACTCTGAATCATCTTCAAACTGTTATTACACCACTAACGAGCTGTAATCTGGGAAAGCTTCTTTTCTTTTGGAGATTCTCTCTCGCAAAATCTAGATATATTACTACTACCATTTTCTGCTGCACCCAAAGGAAACACTGATTGTGCTGAGCAACAATTTTCCCAAATTGGAGCAAATATTGTTACACATTTCCACTGCCATTTCGTACTAGCCATAGTAGGAGTAGTAGTAGTAGTAGTAGTAGTAGTAGTAGTAGTAGTAGTAGTTAGTAGTAGTAGTATTTAATTACCAAAGTGAGAAAAAGATTGGTACTCCGCGGAGTCTTTCTAATAATAGCACTACTCCTTCAAGAAATGGTTGCTGAAAGGAATGCACTGTCCTCGTCAGACACACATCGTCGGCTCTTCTTCTTCTTCTTTCCAAAGCCGTCGTGTTAGAAAAACCGATTCATAGGACGACGACACAGTATAATATATCTTTGGCCAGCGTGACGTTAGCGGGATGAGTGACGGCAGCGAAGGACTGTGAGAGCCCATTCCCCAAGCACACATCAGCCTGATTGTTGCATTTTCTAATGTTACCATTTCCCTTTTACCGGACTTGGGACTCGGGAAATTTACCAATGTTCCAACAAGAAAGTAAACTCCAGAATCACGTAATATCCTCCCATAAACATCCCCAAATTCCGCTAATATGCCATGCACGTACAGATATTATCCTTAGTTGCTGCACTTTAAATTAGCCACGATGCTAAATTCTTCACCGTCACACACGTACGGATGGTATCAGACAGACCAAGGAAAATATCTCAATTTCGCTTGGGAAAATGGATTGGAGGTGGAGGAAAGGAGGATGAATTGATTTTTCTCCAGAGGCATTCCCAGAATTTGCATTATTTGCATTCGTACCTTCAGTGGATGGTATACCTACCTCCAGTATTTCTTTAGAAACTCAACGATAAGATGCGCTAGTCTAAAAACGCCTTTTTGTTGTGAAAATGTCATCTGAAAATGTTTTTTTACGTTATATGTACAGGTATAAAACGCTAAGCTTTCAAATCCCAAAGTGAAAAATTCCGTATGATGAGCATGTGTTCATGCCCCTGCGTTTGGTATACAAACAAAATACGTACGAGGACTTGGCTACATCAAATAGCGTGTAGGTAACTCGCGTGATGAGGTTTGCTTTATACCTAACATCTTGCTTTTACCACTTTCCCGGCACATGAAGTCCAGGCAGGACGAGATCTGGCTAGTACATATAAGCTTTTTAATGAATCCGGCTGCGACCGAAAAATGTAGACTGATCCCTGACTGGCATGATGAAGTAGACTCTGGTAGACGATGCGATGCAAGCTTGTTGTACTCAGCTGCACTTTACACTATTTGTTTTTTAATCTTGTCCTCCGTTTCCCCAATTTGGTGGAAGCTGCATCACGGCTATAGGACTATTATTTAACAACTCATATTATAGTTTTATTCAGTTCAGAAATCTCTGGGAGTCGGACAAATAGAGTATCAACTGGTTCAGCAGAGAAAATGCATTGCATGCTTCCACAGATCCCCTCTCTTCTTTTTTGTGATGAGAGAAAGAAATTGATCAGGGGAAAGCAGTTGGAGGTATCTGGGAAATACCTCAAATCAAAGGTTTTAAAATGCCAGATATCCCTGATTTCACTCCTGCAGATACATATTGTGGAGAATTACCGGAAAATCTGTTTTCACCATTTTCCTCTATTGATAATACTCACATATTTTGTCATGATTGGATGGATTTTTGCAGCGGATTCCCTTTATGAGAGATTTATTTTGTAGCTCACAGACAGTGATAGGGTTAGAAAATAGCGCGTAATCATCTCTCGACGTTGTTTTGCAAAGACTTTTTTCACAAGATGAAATTGAAACTTTTTCCTCGGATTCATGTAATACGTATATCTCCAACGCGATGAATAAAGGTAAGCAACAGCGGGTATGTAATATATGTTACTACTACGACCCATGACCCTAATCCATCTTTTCCAGCCGTTTCCATGAAATTCCAGAGAAAATAGGTTTATCTCTAAGGTTGCACCTTTGAACAGGAGTTGTTGATATGAGCTGGCTAGTGAAATGAGAATTTTGTGTTGCGCGAACAAGTCATACAGTTCATGCAGTAGAAAAGTATGCAGACGATAATTGACTTGGGTTTATTCGCTATACTACTGTCAGTTAGTAATCATTATATTCCGATATGATATGTGAACTTTTGGGTTTATTATAGAACTAAGGCGGAACGTCGTATAGTTTATGCCGGATTTTAATGGATAAAGTTTTTATAGACGTCTTGGAATGGATTACACCCCTTGAGTATTTTTAATGTCCCAATTATTTTATACGGCTGGTGGTGGAAAGTTTCATGCACAGCCCTCACTAAAAATATTATACTGTGTCGTTGTTATCGTGATTTAGTTCCCATTAGTATATTTAGTAATTCCAGGTACATATTAGGTGGATTCATTTCACAATCCGACACTCTTCCGGTTTGCTTGCTAGCTACGCAGCGCATAACCTAAATAAATAAGGGAATCAGTCAGGCTTAAGTTTGTCTCAAATGTATTGTGCGTCCTTCACGGTAATTAGGGATCCCTTTGAAGCCAACACCGTCAACATAAACGGATCTTTCATAGTTCACCGAATACGCTTTAACGACGCGACTTTCCAGGGAAACGTTTGCATTATTCCAAGCAAACGTGATCGAAAGGGATCGCTTTAAATACTCCGACAAAATCTCTCACTTAGAATTCACAAACAGGACCAACGTCCAGAAATAACCGTGAATCTACCTGACTGACTGGACTCACTGAATGGGAAAAACACAAAATTTGGGGGCAATTTTTCGCTACAGATGATACTTTTAGGGAAAATACGGTCGGTCACCAGGACTACCGAATGCCGATACATATAATATAGTCATGCTTGATAAACACAAAAGAGCTTTCCTTCCCGTCTCCAGGAAAATAAACGAACTGCAATAATAAAATAGTTTTTTCCCTTCCAAAAGGCGCCCAATAAGCCCTGGTTTCCACAGACGCCCAATAAGCAAAAAACTTTTTCGCCCTCGGTGGACGGATGAAGTGGGTTTTTGTGTGTGCATGTGTGTGTGTGTGTGTGTGTGTGTGTCTATGCAAAACAGGAAAGATGCAATATTGTACCTTCCAGTTTTTATTACAAACTGAGAACATTCTATTAGTCCAAGTTTTTTATCAGTTTTTGGAAGTGGGAGTGCATGAGGGGATAGAGGGGAGCATACCCAGAACATAAAAATGTATTTCCTTTCCATCCATCCAAGCAAATTATTTGTTTAGAGCTTGTTTCACTTCGCCCTTTTCTATTTTCCACGAGTACGAGGGTCACTCCATTAAGCAATTCCGTGAACTTTTGTGATGGGTAGCAGCATCACTGTGGATAAACGAATATTTACGTTTTCACGTGAAAGCAAAGCAGCCAAACACAAAAACTTTCTCCAACGCAATGAAAACACTAATTAGATGTTTTTTGTAGTCACAAAAACCCACGGGTAAAGTTGCTCATTATATAGTTTGAAGCCGGCGTCAGTAGTGCCACAAGAAGGATATTTACTGCGGGTAAAATCATAATATTATGTGTGGAAAAATTGAGAGTATCGGCGCTACCAAGGCAGTGTTCCTCGAAAAACCAACACTGTCTGCGGAAACGTTGTTTTTATCTGGTTCTCGTGGAAAAACGCACGGAAAATATGACAATTATAATGTGGATAATTGAAGGGGAACAGAGGAGCAGACGAGGGAAAGAAAGCCTTTTTTTTTAGTTTTAGACACCGACCAATGCAAACTTTCCTTTCACATTTTTACCACTACAAAGACAGTTTTTTTTTCAAACTAGCAGAGCATCGTCGTAATGACTGGATATATAGGCGGGGATAGCACACAAAGTAAAAAAAATCAGGGATTTGTTAGATATGGTGAGTTTTTAAAATGCAGATGACAAATGACGAGCAGAACTACATCATTATATAACAGTTGATGGTTGTTCGCGTCAACTGAAGTACTGGGGAAAATGTGCATACCTACATTTTTTCACATTTCCATATTTTTGCATCTTTTAAACTCAAGCATCTCGAGTGCGAAACGAAGGGGGAATACAGCCAAAGAAATGGAGACGTACGTCAACTTTTTATATACATTTTTTGGGGGATTTTACCCAACCATGAACCAACGAGTTGATAGAAATGATGGGAGAATTTAGTAAAAATCTTCGTATTTCGCTGCATCACCATACCGGTTTGAAGATAAATATGCCGGATTTTTATTCTACGCGAAAAAAGTCATTGTTGAATTGCAAGTATCACCCGTGAGCACGGAGAGATGGTAAAAGAGAGAATTTGATTTCTTCCTTTTTGTCATTGGATGAAATTAAATTCAGACGGTTCCTCCAGAATAAAAAAAAACTTTTCCAACTTTTTCTGGAGTAGTGTGTGGAGGGAACTTGTGGTTTGGTATCTTGAATAGGGAAAACTTAGACTTCCTCTGGCTGGCTTGTGTTTCCAAAAGGCTTAGTTTATGACAGAAGGGTAGAAAAGTCGGGCGATTTGTACCTCATCGTAAAAAAATATGTCAGCCTACAAAAATATTCCCTGGGTGGTACACTTCAGGTTGGATCTTTCAACACTGCACGTGATAGTGACAGTCGTCTAATGTCTAAGGACACATAAAACGCTAGAGACGTGAAACATTGGGGATGAGTGCAAAATCCTTACATCTGCCAGAGTCGACAAACTCTTTTGCTTTAAAAAAAATTGTGCAAAAAAAATGGATTAGTCAATTCTCGACTGTTGAAAAAACATTCTGGATAAATATCTTCAATTTAGAAAAAAAATGTGCAACAAACGCAACGCGCACCGCACATTTACATTGATTCAAAGATTGAAATATGGGATTTCTTATGACAGACAGCTCAGGCATCTCATTATCTTATCAAGATGTGTACAATGCAAAAACAAACAGGGCTGGCTGCTGGTTACACTATGCACTCCTCTCAAAAGTCGTCGCATATGTTTGACTTGGTAAACGCCACATGCCACAGGGCTAATAATAATGCAATGTCGACAGGGAGTTGGTTGAGGTGGGTGCTTTTGTTTGAATTTTGTGCATACATTCCATGAAAATTCCTTTTGAGTCACCAAACTCGTGGCTCCTCCAGGGTATACCTGAGTTTGAACTACAATAAATAGTGTGACAACTGAACAATTGTTTATTGTTTCGGGAATTCGACGTGTTTATCCTTATCCACTCTGTATCCCCATTATGCTGCACATCAAATACTTCACTGACTTCCTCTCCAGCGCTTTGGGAGTGATTAGACCGAGGGCATGACATTCATCTGTCATGTTGTGTAAATAGAGTGGCAAACGGGGAAAGACAACTTGTCACAAAATATATATACGGCGTATATATATGGCGTAAAAAAGGGAAAGTACATCCAGCCTAGACAGCTTTCATCCGTCACTTTCAGATGCATGTTTGCATAATATGCTTTTACTTAGACGCACTTCAGCCCATATATATCCAACCTCCTCGCATCCCCGCTTCTTCCACGGCAAAATGACCCTTTATTGCATGTGCACTCTGGAAGTTTATGTTTATTCTTGGTACTCTACAACGGTCGCCACGCTATCAAATGTCAATTCACTTTGTTCCCCAACGGCATTCAGTCCAACTGGAGCTCTGGTCGTCGGGTCCCATATAGTAGCTTGCGAAATGTCAAAAGAGAGTGTCTTCTCTTGGCGTAAAACACTAAATTCCAAAGTGCACTGCATTCTTAAGAAGTCATAGCCAATATGGGGGATGTCTCAACGAGAGAAGAAGAAGAAAAAAAGCGTTCGACTTGTACTACTACTACTACTGCATTCATCGCTATGTCAACAAAGTTTGTTGGTGAATAGTAAAAACAAATCTGAGATTGGCTGGTGGAAGCTACACACAACCCTTAATCCTGAGTACACACATCATCATATTGACTATATGCTCACTCTCATCGCTAATAAGCTCCACTGAACAAGAAAGAAGACACTGCTGCGGAACTATTATAGGTACAGGATCGGAAAACCACTTTTTTCATCGTAGACTTTTTCATATCTCTTCCACTTTAGCAACATGCATATGTCCTATCACTACACATATTATGGACCGGGACCACGAAGCATGTAATAGATTTCGCGTGCATATGAAAAGACAACAAGTAATGTTTGTCCTGTATGATTTAAGGAAACAAGATATACTTATTTTTGATATTTCTCGGTTGCCTCTCGTTGCGGTGGAAGCGGATTTTGGGGAAGATGCATAGTATTATTATTAACGCTGCATGAGCTGCTGGTGGAGCTGTCGCTAAAACCCGAGAAATGTTAAACGCTTAACAGGGATCATCAACATGGTTATAGTTGCCTTTTATGTGGTGGTGGTGATGGTGGTGTGAACACCCACTCCCAACTTACATTTTTTTCCGTGGAGAGGAGAATGAGGAGGATATAGAAAGAAACATTTAAACGCGAGCTCTCTGAGGCTTTCGCCCGTCTTTCCAGATTTTCATAGTGGATGATGATGAGGGAGTAGTGCGGCTCCCAGAAAAATATTTACATTCTGATTATCCCCTTCCATGCGCCTACATTCATAAAGTACACACACCGAGAATATGTGTTTGCTATGGGAAAGTAATCAATGGTTGGGATTGGGATTCCCCGAAGTAGATGATGATGAGAGCATAAAAGCATAGAAAAGTTTGGAAGCGTGGATATGCATGAGGGGAAGCGATTTACAAAAAAATAAAATACATGGTATTATTACCTCTTCAGTGACTTCCCGAGGCAACTGCTTGATTTGTAACTGGCGTCCACGATGAAACTTCCGTTTCAACTCTTCAATCCTCTTTTCGACAGGATCACTCGAGTGAACTTCGTCCACCCATGAAGCTCCAGTGGATGCTGTGGCTACAACACTAGATGACCACAAATTATCTGCAGCGGCTGATATCAACTCGCGATCGTAACAGCCGAAACCACGAGGGGTGGCGGAAAATGCATCCGCCGGGCCCGCCGCCATAATGAGTTTTTTAAAGATAAAATTTTTCACTCCGAGATTCAATATATTCTACAACACTGCCCAAGTATAAACCTCTGATCCTATCTATGGGTAAATATTTGTAGGACACATAATAAGTCTCTTCAAATCCCACAATATTTTTGTTGCATTTATCTTTTCTCCGTCTGCAATTTTCTCCTGAGAAATAAATAGGTCACGAGGGAAAATTCCAAAGAGTCACATGCTTCCACTTTTCATCCTGTCTTCAAGTTCATCTTTAGAAGAAGAAAAAAAACTAGAATAGACGGAATGTCATCAGAGTATCATGTCACGTAGAGCTGTTTGACTTAATACTAGCGACGTTCACCTACTACTGCTTACACAAGCTAAGCCGAATTTATGACAGACGTCAGTTGCCGGGACGTGGAAACTCGAATGAAATATAGAAAAAAGTTAGAGTCTCAAAGTGTGAACCCCATTTAAATAATGTCACCTTTGATACAACTTCAACATGTTATCTGAACAAAGCAGCATGTTTTCCTTCGAAATACGATGTCGCCGTTATGCAGATTTTCATACTCTGCGATTACTCAGGGCGATATGTTTAATCCCAAATGGTTTTGCATATTATCCAAGTATAATCGCCAGCTTGTTGATAGCTTGCTCTCCCTTTGTCCACTGACACAGCAAAGTATGGGTTAATTAGCGTTATTAAAAATTTGGATCCGTGGGATAATAAAATGTTCCTCAGTTTACGCTCCTAAATCTCCGGCACAGGTTTTGCCACAAGTTTCCCCCTAGTATCCCTAGAATTCATCAATTATTCACTTGGCACCCAAATCCCAGCCTTTTAAACTTTCTCGTGAGCAGCAAGTTTACCAGCAGACAATTATGTCGTTTCCATCTGCAAGCCAACAGTGCAACATCCAATTATGTACGAATTAGTGGAATCAAAAAAGTTTTCCATTGAACGTTTCACTGGCGGCGCAACGGGTAACGTGAAGAAAAATGCACGGGGAGTCGTCGTCGTCTTCGTCGTGTACATGGAAATCTGTCATTCACACGGTTTTCTTCCGTGACACACACAAGAGCCCCATGAAAGCTCTAAAATGGGATCAATTTGTCTCGCACGGTAATACTTTTTTCAGGCGGAAAAATATATGGATCAAGATATCCTGTTTTAAAAATGTTGACATTTACAGCCACCAATATTACTCCGGCGGAGTTCATGCGATCCAGAGTTCCAGGTGAAAGGAAAAAGTTTCTGTTCACAGCATACGCCTACTACAATTTTACAAAAGTCTCGTGGAACATATAACCCCGTTCGTTCCAGCATTCACTATTTACTCTACTACACATCCACAGAAGCACACATGGACATTAAGAAACATCAGCAGAGAAGTAGACAAACTTGAAAGAAAAAAGTTGTTTTATTCACCAATCCTTTGCACTTCCTGTGTACGCGGACATTCACACAATGACATAATACTCACAAGTGGGTGACACATCAATAATATTAATAATAATGTAACATCATCCTCATATTTCTTGTTTAGCGGTATGCCTGCTGGCTGGAAGTAAAATATTATGGTGTTTATAAAACCAAAAGTCCCTTTTCCCCCAGGGATTATTGTTATTCCAACTATTATTATTACTGTTACTGTTATGATTACAGTCTTTTTTTCCAACTTCACATAATATCCCTTGTAACAAGGTGCTACAGCGTCGGCATCCCCAAATTATTATACAAATGATGACATTTGGTGCTGCCGAGGTTTATCCTTTGGTGACATACACGAGGAGGTGATGATGACAAGTGTAAACACGTGTCGTCTCTCCTCTCCCCTTGTGGACTCCTCGGGTGAAATTATTATTATTATTTTTTTCTTTCTGGAATACTACTATATCACTTCTCGTATTGACTCCAATCTGAAATGAAGCTGTACAAGTGGTGCATACCTACTGTATATAGTGGGAAAGGCTCAAAAGAAGGGGAAAGCTAGGACAAAAAGTTAATTTAAGTACTTTTTTTAAAGGAAAAGTAGAGCTAGTTGGAGATTGATGACTGTGGTTTCTTAATTCCTCCGTCCTCCTCAACAACAATACGAAATCCACAGAGAAGTTGCACTTGTGCAGCAAGGAGCGTGGTTACCAAAAAAAAGTCTACAAGAGAGTAGCGTCAAGCGTCGTCGTCGTCCTATCGTTGTTCTTGTTGCACAAGAGGTAAACCTTGTACAGAGACACCACTTTAATACTTGCTTACTGACGGACCGACAGCAACACACTGAGCTCAAACCCTGTCTGAAACCCGAAAGAAGTCCAAGTTCTTCTGCCTCAAGTTTGCTGTGAGTTTCAGCTCGAGCTCTCGGGTTTTCGCTGCTTCCCAAGTTCCCAACTTGGGGAAAAGAAGAGTCTTCTTCTGTCTTTGATAGGAGCAGCGAGTTACAAAGTGCATAACAGAGTGTAGAGGCAGGCAATAGATGATAGAAGAGGAGAGCTTACAAGATAGAAAAACCTTGGTTGCATGCATGCAGGCAGGCAGTGGAAGTGGAGGAGTGCAATACATAAGGTTAAATGAAATCCTCGTGGCTCCATTGGATACATCTCCTCTATCTCCTCTCGCTCCTCTTGCTCTTTTCCACTACTTGCAATGGAATGATTACTTGGGATATCTCTCGGCTTGGAGCTCATTTACTTGCCTTTTTATGAGGAGAGAAAAGCTGTGGAATGGAATGGAAATTCTTTTTTTGGATGGATTCGTTTTGCCTTGCTCTTTTTTTTATCCCTGGTTGCATGCAACTTATTATTATGGATGGAAGAAAGACTTTGTCTTTTGTGTCTTACTTATTATGTCAGTGAGTATATTATAACTTGGGCTAAAAAGTTGCTCATTGCACTTTACTATAAGGGGACTACTGCTGCCGAGTACCTCCAACAAGACATCAAGGGCCGGTTGCTTCTAGTGTGAGGCATGTTTTCTGAAGAATCAACAGTGGTTTTTTTATCTTCTCTCCAAAAGTCTGGTGGGGATGTATTGTTGTTGAGAGCAAGGGCTGTGCTGTTCTTGAATTAGGGTGACACGAGAATTCAAAGCGGCGGCAGCAATAACACTAGCTGCCTTGATGACTTTGCTTTGGGTGTCAGTGCTAAGCAGATTGCTTGTCGTTTGATGTCAATGAAGATGTTTCGAGGATATAAACACAAGAAGAAGAGCTGTGTAGCCCATTCCTTGTGACAGGATAAGAGCGGAGGAGGAAATTACACATGGCTGCGGAGTCCGGGGTGACTAAAGGGAGGGAGCAGGAGCGTAAATCTAATCCATTTTACTTGCAAGGATTCACTTTGAGAGAATATGGCGGAGCGAATTGATGATGCAAGGGTTAAACAGGACAATTGCACAAAAATTTCCACCTGCCAGCAAAGCCAGGATGAGTGTGAGGGAGAGTATGATAATATAATATGCATGCAAGCATATGCATATAGGATTGCAAGAGAATTTCAATTTCCCAGAGATAATTTGCATAAAAGACTAGAACCGCAGCACCGGTCAGTCTTCCAGTAATTAAAAGTGGTTTCCATTACCGTCCTCGTCGTGGTCGGATAATTTAAATGCTGAATGAAACAAGATCAAGTTCATGAGCCCAATTACACAATGGTGGCGATAGAGTATTGAAAATCGTTTGAAACCAGATATATTGTATATCAAAACAAGATAATGGGGGCTGAGCAGACAGCCAGCTTCTCACTTACAGTGGCAATAATCTCAAAGTCCATACCGGATACACACCATGCATCTCCTTCATTCAAGATGCTAAACGACTCGAATCTCAATAAAAAGAACAAATATTTGCTTGGAATATTACAGCATGATGATGATAACATTTATTATTAGTATACATATTGTCATAATATATTATTATATTCATCATCGCACCCGTACTATTATTCTCCATGATGATGAGGCTACGTACAATATTTTTTATAAATCTTGCATTTTTTTCTACCCCTTTCTACCCTATTTTCCCGAACAATTCCAAAATTCTCTATTTTGATCACTCCAGCCTCAGCTCAGCCTCGCATTCTTCAACCAACTAACATTCATTACAAGGATATATTCACATTCACTCCTTTTAAAAAGCATTATAGTTTAAAGGTAATTAATACTATTCATATCCTCTCGCTGGAACTCGCAAACCCGTTGTCTCTCTCTGGTTTATCATCAACCTCTCGCTCTTGTACAATCCACACCTTAAAAAAAATTTTAAACCATCTTTTTTACATATGAGCAGGCGTAGTCTGCATCTTACATAAATCATGGGAGAGAGGTACCCACACGAGCATACAGGGCCAAAGATTATGTATTTCACCAAGAAAGAAAAAAAACTGTCTGAAGAAAATGCCTCTTCTTCTTCGTCTTCTTCTTCTTCTTCTTCTCCCATATCATATGATTGTGTTAGCATGCTCTCACATTGAGCAAATCTAAGAATAAATGGCAACAGCTGCAACCTTCCCGGCCTGCTTACTCGCTTATAGAGAAAATACTCAACAAAGCATAACACACACGGAGAGTGAGTTGTCTGTTCACATTAAACCGGTGATTTTTGCATGTAACTCCTACTAGGATATCATATCACGCAGGTATTATAAAAGAAGCAATGGCTCTATATCAAAAACTTGTTCGACGCTTTTCCACTCTCCTCATCCCATCCTCGCGTATTTAAGAAAAACAGCAAACCTCAGTGTTTTCCTCGTCCCTATTCCCTATTCTGCGACATGGCACTCTGAGCAGACTTTTTTTTGTAGGGGAAATACTTTGTATTAAATGTAATGTAATGTGATGGAACGTTTTGATGATGATGATGATGATTTGAGTGAAGAAGAGCCACAACAGGTGTTGCTCATAAGGTGGACTGGTACCACCAGACCAGCCAGCAAGCAAGAGTATTTTCCTTTGGCTTATAGACCAGCAAGCAAACCTCATCCTCCAATCCATTTTTTGCATGTTTTCTTCACTCCGCGCAAGAAAGGGTAGTTTTTCTGTTTATGGTAATTTCGCCCTTTTCTCTCTTCGTGAAGGATGATATAATGATTGTGTTGGGCTTGTGTGTATGATATGATGGGGATTATGTGAGTACTGACTGTGTAGCATTTAAGCGAGCGATGTGCTCTAGCTGCTACGTAATATTTACAATAATAGGATCTTCTTAAAGCTGCTGCTGCTGCTGGTACAAACATACCTAGAATAGTAGGTATCATATATATAAGAGAGGTAGTAGATAGGTATACGGCTTTGATGGTTATTCCCCTCTCGTTTCTTGTGGTCATTCACATTTGCGAAAGAAAATGAGTTTTTTCGATATAAAGATGATTATGCACTGGATGGATCAAAGAATCAAGGCATCCTATATAGACACAGGTATTTAATGGGGTGCTCCTAGCAGCTCAAAACTATGATAGTATATTTTTTTCGCATTTCATAAGGTTTTATGGGTAAACCAGGTTTTTATAATAAGTTGTCAGGGAGAATAAAAATGAAGAGCTTAATTAGGAACTACCCTTTTTCAGGAAAGGAACTATAAAAAAAATGTGTACGTTCAGGGTTGAGGAAATATAATAGTTAGTGAAATGATGATGATGATGATGATGGGTGCTCATGTTTAGTCAAAAATTCCTTTGGTATTTCATTTCAGTGTGTGGACGAGTGCACGGCGGAACATGGTGGTTTTATTTATCTATATTTACAAACCGTTTCAAAACATTTCTGACAGGACCGGTCCGTGCGTCGTCATTTTGATAACATGGGGTGTTGTTCATGGATGAAAACCACTGCAAATAGAAAGCATAATAAAATAATTGCTGGTTTCCTTGACCATTGAAAAGTAAAAAAATGTGTTCCGAGTGAAACGGGGAAAAAATTAATTTACAGGGATCCATATCTGTTAAATTAGCTTCCGAGTTTCAGGGTTCAATTGGTTCATGTATAATGATTACTTAGTGTTCATTCCGGTTTCAGTTGTTTGCCTGGCAGCTTCAGTTCATCACGGACGGACTACGAGACTGGAACTTGTCGTGGTGGATGGATATACAAAAAGCTAGTCTTGTTGGGGCAGGATGATATCCGAAGCCATTCCTCCGCTCCGCTCCGTGTGGAGCCTCGAGTTGAGAACCGGATTGCTCTGTCAATGAAAGAAAAACAGCTCCGTTTTGTTAGCGTACTCCAAATGTTTGCCATTTTCAATGTGTATGAAGATATATGCCTGTTGTATCAATCAGTGCCTGCATGAATTTTTAAAAAGGGAGTTATCACCACTTGGAAGGAAATCTGGTATAAAGCCCAATCCAACGGTTGGATGCGGAAACACGTTCCAAACACTCTGTTCCAAACTTTATCTTTGCAACAGTTGACGTTGCGATTCTCTGCTGGTTTCATGTTCCGATACATCACTATTGAGGTTATAGTGAGGACGGCGGGATGCACATTAGGTGCGATCTTAAAACGCAGCTTTTAATCTTTAATACTGCCAGTAGCAAATGTGATCCCGTCCCGACTAGAAAGCTCACAGTAAAGTAAAGTGTGCATTTGGCAGATGTACCATCCCACCCGAGCTTCCCTTCACATCAGCAGTAGCTAGTTAAACATTATAAATTCATAACGTTTTCAATCCTCCTGGAAATTTATATAACTTTGTGAAAGCCTCTGTCCACCAATTTTCTCATCCGCTCATTTGGAACATTATACACGAGGCGATTTTTTTAATAACTCTTATTTCTCCCCCGTTCCGAACTCGTTACGAACAAGTAACTAATTGATAAGAAGTAGTACAAAAACCAGAGTCGACTGTCGCATGACTACTACCTAGCTTGAATTTCACTTGAAATCCATTTTTACACAAAACCTACAGACCAATGACTTTTTGCCAAATGTTGAAGAGTGCAAGATCAGAGTCAAGAGCCAAAAAACAAAACTGCAAGCTTCATCATTTTCCTCTAATACTTTTTTTTTGCTGGCGTGTACCACCGCATATTTCTTCTCATCTCCCATCAGCGCTTTCTTTCCTTTTTCTTTTTGCATAATGTGCTCAAAACATGATTTTTAATGTTTGTTATATCATAAAATTAAAAAGCAACTTGGTGGATTCAATTCAACCCAGTTAGTTGAGTTAGTACCCATTACCACAACATTTTTGCACGCACTATTGTCAGATTTGATTCGGAATGCAGTTAGCCCAGTCATTTGAAACGGCAGCTAAACATAATATACATTAGCATAATGCATCCTATATTATGACTTCATGGTTCTCGCAGTATTTTTAACGATGACTCTCGCCTCGGCGTAGTACATTTTTATTAAGCTCCCAGCCAGCAGTAGCCTATAACCGCAATTCCACTTTGCAAACACCCATAATAATATAACCCATATAGCACACACACATTATTGAAACGGCAATGAAATACACGGAGGAGGTTCGGTTGTTGTTGGTTCGCCAGTATAGTATGCTCTAATAGATATACCTACTCTCTATCCATCCATATCCGTACGACTTCTGCTGATTCTGATTGAGCAAAAGGGGAAAATGTGGGGAAAATCGTAAAAAGAAAAACGTGAATAGGTAAATATATATACTTACTACCACGTCCTCATTCTAATACTCGTGTTTTTGCTTAATTTCGTGCACACTACATAATAGAACTGTAGAATATTATTATGTAGCGTGGCAGTAGTAGTGACTGACATGCCGTTTCGTTTGACTTTAAACTCTTCTACTCTACTCCCTTCTGTCCGTGCAGCAATACGCTGAGAGTGGTGGTGGGTCGGTGCGGTAGCGTGTTCGAAAAAAAGGAAAGTAAAGTAAGCAAACTTAACCTATATTTGAGTTTCCAGCTCTATATTATTTGCGATTCGAGGAAGCCTAGTCGGATGCCAAAAACTCCATCTGATCTTTTGTATCATTCAGTGGAACACTCTCTCTCAGAGAAATCTATTGAAACACACTGGCAAACACATTTCCCCTCGCACAATCACTTCCCTTTTGCTCGGTGCACAAAACGTACACAAATTGTTTGTATTGAGGTGGAGAGCAACCGGCTCAAATTGTGCTTTTTCAACGAATAATTTGCAGAGAGAGAGAGACGTAAAACGCCTCTAAAAAAAGAAAACGTCCGTTTCCCTCCTCAAAGAAACTTTACAACTACTTAGGAATCATTGGAAATGATTAGGGTGGTGGTGGTGGTGTGGTAAAAGTGAGCATTGCAGAGAAAGGATTTTTCCTATATCGAGTTATGATGTTTTTTTCGGCGAAAGTAGAACCAAGTATATGATAGGAAAGTTTTTTAAAAAGAAAAGTCATGAACTCTGAAATTAATCAAGCACCTCGAGTCCATGGACATAAGAGGAGGAGTGGGGAAACCGACAACTTTTTTTCCTCCCGATGTGTTCGTGTTTACCGAAAAGTGTTTCTCTGTTTCTGTGAGTTAGTGTCTTCATTGGGAATGAACTTCTGATGTGGCGGTGGTGGTGGTGGTGGTTGTGGGTTCAAATTTAGGGAAGATTAGAGGACACCGTGGCTGTGTGTGTGTGTGACCTGCTCATAGTGCATTCTTTTTTATTGCGTTGTAGTTCCCAACGGATCCGTATATATATCTGCTGCTCTTGTAAACTTTCATTGTAACTGCGAATAAGTTTCTCCTTGGGTACGTACGCACGCCAGATAACATTGCATTGGCAGGGTTATGATGATAATGAAAGTGGAAGAACAGAAAGGGAGAAGCGTGGATTCACAGTTGTCAGGGGAGGGCTAAACTTGTGTAATTTCTTCTACTACTACGCTAGCACATCGTGCGTGTAGTACGTTACAGGTGGATTATATTTTAGCAGAAATCACTAGATTACTTTAAGGTAAAGAAATGCATGTACTTACTTTTATGCCTTATGATTATGTAACATGGGCAGAAACACGGAAAACACAGGATGAATAATTTTGAATCAAGATTTTTCTTCATATTTACCACCCATGACATTTTCTGGCTGAAACGGTAGGCATTCTCAGCCAAGTGGACTTCCACCCTTTTCCCGTCACACCCTATGAAAATTTAGTGTCTTTGCATTTGAAAATGTCCCTTTGAGGATTAGAATTGAATTACCCGTCCAATTTCCTAACAAATTTTCTCTTACAATGGTAATTCCATAAATGGTACGAATGTCCTCACTTACTTGAGCTTCAAAAGGTTAAAAATTAATTTCGCTGTGCTATAGGTCTGCCTGCACACCACTCCTTTGCAACGCAACGGTTTGCTTACCACCAGTTATTCTTTATTTTTCGTGTATACTTTGAGTTGTGGAGCTCATTTTGCTAAATCCCGTTATCGCAGAGGGAGCAAGTAGTTATTCTCTAATGAATTTTTTTATAACTATATACACTCGTGGTTTTCACTTTCACAATATATATTTTGGTAATTCCAAGTAGTGAGTATGCATCTTGTAAACGCGGCGCGGCCTTCATCACATATATGTAGACACCACTCACTATACTGTTTTGTCATAACATCAAAAACTCATGCCGAAACCGTTTCTCCAACATATTTATATTCATTTAAAAAAAACTACTTTTCCTCTAATGGCTCACATGGAATCGGAACATTGAATTGAATTGAATGTAATGTAATCACAAGATTGCAAATTATGTACATGACCTCCCCGTTCCTTCGTAACTACTTACTTACATACGCCTTTACTCTTTACCATAAAACCATTACACAATTCTAACGGAAAATTCATTTCATCATTTTGTCAATTTTCAGTGGGAGCGAGTCTCCAAGAAAGATCCTCTTCGATAAGTGCAGCTCCAGCGCCGCACAAAGTATACGTACGTAAGTTGGAATCAATCAGGTGGTAAAAAAGCAAGCGAAGAATCTTGCATTCTGGACAAGTACGTACTCTCTCTCTCACTCTCTCTCTCTCTCTCTCTACTCTATTTGAGCGCAAAAAGGTCTTGACTTTCACTCATCGTCATTTCAGTGTTGTTGTGCCACCGTATAGCCCTGTATTGTTGGTTGGCAAAGTAGCTAAATGTCAGGCAGGCTGGTCCCCGGAGAAATTGATTTAGTGAAGTTAAGCAATCTGTGAAGAAGAGACGTTGAGTGGCCTTAATTAAGCTGAGGGCTGTATTAAAAGTAAAATGAAGCCAATGTTCCGCTTTCCTAATTTTTACCCTGTTATAACCCGAAAAAGTGAGTGAGTGAGCCTGTAAAAACGGCGGATCTCCTTTTGTTGGGAAGAAAGTAAAGTAGTTACAGTTACATGGTATACCTATTTCTCTATCGCCAACTTGGTTTTCCTATCAAACTGAGTGTGTGTTTTTTTCTTCCTTTGACGACAATAACCTACGACCGATTTTTGTTTCAAGACACACGAGTTAATATCTTTTGTATTCAGGCGAGGCGAGGCGAGGCGAGGACGGCCAACTTATTGCTACAATAAGGAAGGAAGCACCAATTTCCGCTCACCATTATCATTTGCTTGAGCTCTCACTCATTGTCAGTCAGTCAGTATAGCTGTACAAAACTCTCATATGTACGTATGCCGCTGGTAAAATTGCAAGAAGGAAACGTGAAAAGGGATAACTGTGAAAATATATTGTTGTCGGGGGGAGACGATGAGCGAATACAATTTTATGTCAAAAATTTTGTTAAAAGCTCATTTGGGAATTCCACCTTGTATTGAACTTTTCTCCTCTAAAAGAGCATGACACACATTGGCCAATTTCCCCGTGGGAATTGCATTCTAAAACACAATTTGGTTTTACTTAGGTGCCTTTGTGGAAAAAAAAACAATTTAGGGAAAAAAGATCCAACTTTCCGCCTTGTCCCCTCTTAAATATACTCATAACCACATTATTTTCCAACATTAGGTGTGCAGCGGAAGCACTTACTAAAAACCGTTGGAGCGGGATGGTAGGGAAGAGTCTGGCCGTGCCGTATTTTATTTCATATGTATTCTCATCATCATCCCATTTAACATATTTTTTTTGCAGAAGGAGGGCTTCCTCTCAGATTGGAAACAAAATGCCTCGGCGACATTCTCCCCACACTTTACGCAAATATTGTATGCTGGCATTGGGCAAGCATTGGGATCGAATATGTTACGCTGCGAATTCGGTCAAAGAGATGAATGCATTGATGGAGAACGACGGATACCTCAAGTTTGAAGGACCTTTCTGCGACATGCGTAAGTAAACTTTGAAGATTCGAAGAATTTGTTTAAAAAAATATATTTTTTCTCGTATTACCCAAAATGTACAAGCGTATATCTGCAAGCAAAAAAATTAGCAAGGTTTCCTCAACACATGCCTCTAATTAGTTTCTGGGTACGAAGATTGATAACTTTTGCATTTAGCTGCTGTCAGTACCTAACTAATCAATGGATTTCCCACGATTTCCGTATTCAAATAATGGCAAACAGTTAGAAAGACAATTTAGGAAGGATTTTTGCTGATTACATATATATTCATTCACGAATTCTCCTTAATGCTCATTAATGGGCTCACGGATTCGATTCTAAACTACTTACGTGTCCAGTTAGCATTTTTTAAAGTATTGTTTGAACTCGTAATGATTCTCACTTGATCTACGTTGCAGTTTACCTTTCAACCGGATAAGATAGCGTATCATCACAACCTAATCCTGCAATTTTAATTTTAAAGTGGGTGCCATCAGAGCATGCACACAACCCTTCCCAAAAAATCAGGTTCTTCCCCTCTCCTTATCTTGCGTAATGCTGTCTTTACCTGTTTGTTGTCGTCGTTTTCTTTCTCTCAGCTCTCTCTCGAATACCCTTCCAACATTATCTAGGGATCATTATGCTTGTAAAAAAGAGATTTTTGCGGTATTATGATTAGAATTCGGCAGTGGTGGTTGGTGATGGTGGTTGTGGAGTGGAGTGAAGCTCGGCGGATTTAAAGTCGAGGACGAAAACAGGCGACCACTCTCTGCTCCTCCATGACATGCACTTTGTCTCTGTGGATCTCTAGCTTTTCTACCTGAACTAACAAGACTACCATGCTCGTTTACTGACAAGTAAAGTAAATGCTAGCAATGCAATGTCGAGACGCAGACACCTGAATCGGTAAGAATATTATGTTGCTGCCAGCTTCTTGTTGTCCACGACGGACACTAACTGGTCAAAACAAAATAAACGCTGGGCAGATTTACATTGATAAAAAGGGAGAGAACAGGTTGGAGGGCTTGCTTTAGAAATATACATACCTATCAGGCAGGAATGATGGACATGCAAACTTACTCTTTGTTCCTTTGCATTGAAGAGATTGCAGCCATTCTCCTCGTCTCAATGTATAAATTCAAATTTAAAAAATAAGTATATGGATGAGTATGATACAATTTTATTGTTATGTAGGTCCACATTATATACAGAGAGAGTGTGTGTGTGTGTAACTTTGAGCGAGTTTACTTGTCAACAATTGCAGGTTCTTGTTGCAAACCATTATTTTGACGAAAAGGCAGAGGGTTCAATAACTCCAGGCGTAAAATGTATGAAAATCCCAGTCTCCACTCTCCAAACTCACATGATGCATATTTTATATATATATTGGTATTATACAAAGTAGCCAAAACAACAAATCAACCTTTCCTTCCCTTGATTGACTAATATGACGGCTACAGATCTAGAATTAGCAAATCAGAATGTACAAGCATTGTCTGTCTGGATTTAGCGTTGATGGAAAGTTTGAGGTTATATATCGTCGTGTCACAATATAAGCCAATAAGCCAGCCACAGGTTTTTTTCTGGACAGCAGTGTGTAGCTTATGGGTTACAAAGACCGAATCATACATTCCCGAAAAGTTTCAACGTTTTTTTTTTATAAATTATTCGCACTGGTTACTTACGTACTCCTCGTTGAATGGGATCACGAAAAAAGAGCCGGAGCCGAGTGAATTGAAGGTAGGACAAATAAAACGCCATGGAAGTAGTTCATTTTGGCAATATTACATTACAAATAAGCTGATCATTATTATATTAGTAGTCGTGGACACGCAATGGGAAGGCCATAGTAGTATCACCAAAACCGTAGTGTACAACAAACAGAGCAAAATCACGCCGACTAGGTTTCTGTTTCTTTCTACACAAGCTCCCATGTAATCCCACAATCGAATCGCTTTTTAACACTCCTGAAGGAGGATACCTGGGGATGGATGATGTTACGCGAGTGAGGAGTAAAAAAAACGTCAGGTATCGCGGGTACCTGGCATAATATTATTCCCTAGATATGGATACAAAAACTCTCCTAGTTGAAACATACAGTATGTAATTTAATTTCCTCAAGGCATTTTTTTGTCTTCCTGGCGACGTTGCCCAGCCTTCTCTCCTTTCTTTACACATGCATACTTGGCTTTAATACATTGTGTTTTTTTTGCAGCAACACAAAAACTTTATTCGTACAATCATGATATACCTGAGCTAAACCGAAACGTCTTATACGTATATACTATTAAAGATTTTATATGTTCTTCAACAAACCACACACATCATATATATATACTCATTGTGCATCTCTCTAGCCCTCTTGAGAAACGCTGGCTGGCTGATATATTGTATAAAACACTAAAATCCCTGTAGAACACTGTGGTGCACTAAACTCACAGGTACTAATGATGAGCATTTTCATGGAGGTACAATAATAATGGTGTGGTTGGTTGGCGAAATGAAACGAATGAGATGAAGTCAATGGCAAGCAAACCATCAAGCCGGGAATGAAATAGGAAAAAGGGGAAAAAAATCTCAGCAGTAGTAGTAGCATCATCATGATCATCATCACCACCATCACCGTCTCACTGGTTAACGTTCAAGAAAGAAGTCGTCGTAGAGAGAGAGGGCAATGACTTAAAAGAAGCAGTTTGTAATTCAACACAAGACAAGGCAAGCTTGTCGGAATTCGGAATGCGATAATGTAATACAAAAAGGTATATATGAAAGGATTCTACCTTGAACTTGCATAGTGTATATATATATGTATTAGTATTTCGCTTTTTTGGTGAAAGATTTCTTCCACACAGCTTGTAATAATGTCCTCTTGTTTTCCAATTGGGATTATTAATGCCATTTTTAAGAGTTGCAAAAGGATGAGAAAGAAAACAGGGACACTGTTCTAGAGAGAGAGAGAGAAACTGTGATGAGGATGATAATAATGACGCCGGGATCTACTTTGAGACCAAGGCGGTTCAGTCATAAAATCATTTTATGAATAAATGGATATCGGTTTATGTAATGCGATATATGAAGTAACAGGAAACCTGGATGGAGGTATGTATAATCGTCTCGTCAATCTTATCAAAATGTGATTGATTTGATAAAAAGAAGAGGTGATTTAAAAATTGGGATTTACAGATTCATTTGGTAATGCTATAGAATAAATGCATGAGATTTGGAAATGTGATATATTTATAAGTTATAAGGACGACAATAAAAGGAAACACATTGTACTACTCGCGTTATGGTTCACACGACGGCGGACGTACTAAAAACGCCTTTTAGGACTGCCGTTTGGAACCATATATATAACATAGCATATAGGTATGCTGTATGTATTGAAAATTTTAACAATTCTTGGTGGTGCCAACTGCCAACCAGCATTCATATTGTTTTTCCCCCTGATATTCAAGAAGCATCAAAGAAAATTATGGTCATAGTCATGTCACACGTTCAAGACAAAGTGGTGCTTCAAGCCAAGCTCCAGTCCAGCCCATAATGGCCGTTTGGTAGTTGATGCATAATTTATATATGAACTTTGTAGTTTCGAAAATCGTCACAAAACTTTTTGTGCACATTCACATTTACGCCCGATTCGCTGCCTGACTGCTGCGGCCGAATTGCCAGCGATATTGTATCAAAGCATGCCCTCCCTCCGAAGGTATAAAGTCTCAATTGCTAATCTGGCTATGAAAGTCAATGGCATCATCAAAATGGACGGAATGACTTGCTCCGCCTTACAATAAATCTCAGAAGAAATTTCACCAAAACTTTTTTTTCTCCAACATTTTTGGATTATGGTTCTTCGTACCGTGTAATCATTGAGAACGTGTTGGATTGGCGATATGGCGATCCTCTTGTTTTTATATATATGTATGTCAGATTTCGGCAGACGGATGTTATAAAATGGAAGGTCCAATTCGTAGAGGGATAATATAACTCCATTGCAATCGCAGCAATTGACGTTGACGTTATGTTCCATAGTTGTGTATAATTCGATAGACATAAGTTATGGTGTGACTCCGCATGGGATCGTCACCGAATGTGAGTGTTTTTACAAGTTTACTTGAAACTGCTGATAAAATGACGATAAACCTGAATCTCCGGTATGCAGTATCCATCCACAGATACATATTTGCAGAATATATATTCCTCAATTCATGAGCAGAGGGTTTTTAATCCAGACAAAATCCTGATTGTTGCGAGTTGTTTGGACGGAATTTAGGAATATAATATATTGACTCTGCCATAATATGTTGTACTTTCTTTATTAAAGGGTGTCTGAACCAGAAAACATTTTATTTTGTACCTGTCCGTAACCAACTCTCTCTCTCTCTCTGATAAAATATGCGAGCGACTATGTATAATTACACCGTGAAACGGTGATAGGCGTCCTTTTAAATCCTGCTCACACGTGTCTCAAAGAATTTACGTATACTCACATTGACGGATCCCATCCCAAATTCCCAAGGTGAAGGATTACTACCAATTGAAATTAATGTTGTAGATTTCGGGGAGAATAGGTAGTAATATATGCGTACAAGCTTGGAATCGTTAGATAGGTAATATGGGAAGTGGGCCGAATACCAATCTACTATCTTCTACTCACTTAGCGTTGTTGCATTACATGATATTGTAAAAAATACCTATGTTTAAATGCATATATCGACGGATTCGCAGAAGTAAGTAAAGTGCTCTTTTTGATTGCTTCCAGCCTCCGGAATACTGGAGGACTTGATGGAGGTCATTCGATCGACAAGATCCTTGAATAGGAAATTTCTTCATTTGCTCGTAAAAGAGCAACTTCTCTCTCTTAACTTAAGCTTAGGGATTGGCGAAGTCTATTACGGACTCAGTTTCTTACCAAGGTGTAAGGTAAACGCAACTTTATATAGCTACTTCATTCATGTGTCTTTTTATTATTTCAGGTACCTAAGGAATGCACGCTTGCAATAAAAGCTGATTTTATCAAATCCATTTAAAATGTGGAAGGATAAACTACACGATGTATACAAAATAAAATGTTGTTTCATTTTCAGAGATTGCGGGACTTGAACTTAGCTTATGTACGTCATGTCGAGCCAGGCCAACTGATGAAATTCATACCTCACTTGAGTTCCCTTGTGACTTTAAATCTAACAATGACAAGTACAATTGATCCGGTAAAAAGCCAGTTGCTTTTTGTGGAAACATAAAGTATTCTGAGAGTCACAACTTTATGTGGAAGACCTATGAGATTTTCAGATTCTGTAATTAATGTTTTAAAGGTGCTGGACATGATCTCGTACCACTGTCCCAACTTGATAGAGCTAAATCTTACGTCGACCATGATTTCGGATGAAGGCTTGCTTAGTTTATGCGGGATTGGGGCAACTGGAAATGTATCAAGATGCCAAAAACTGCAGAGACTGCTGATTACCGAAACGAGAGCGACGTGGATAGGTGCCTTGACTGTATTGCAGCATTTGCCAAACCTAACAGATTTTGACTTTGATAAAATATTTCAGGTAGTAATAGTTGAAAATATGTAGGATGTTATTATGTGGTTTTCTATACTGCCGAGCCATGCAGTGTCAATTTATTGATTTAAAAAACAATCTTGATTTTAAAAAGGTATTTGAACATTTGGACCCCAAATCAATTGTAAATTCGGATAACCATCCTGCACTTCGAATTCGATCCCTTTACTCTACTGCCCCATGCGTTAGAGGGGATTCTATTGATGCGGCGGCCGCACTTTGTCCTCATGCTGAGGTGAGGAGAGATGCTTTCTCATTTTACTCCATACAACTGCAATATTGAAATATATTGGGTTTTGCAATGGTCCATTGCTTCTCAACTATTTCCCGTTTGTCATTACATGCTGGTATGCCTCTTTATTGAGTAACATGTGTGTGGCTGATGCATCGGTTTCCGCATTTTACAGATACTTTCCATAATGAACGCTTGGATTGACAACGACACATTTTACAAATTTATGCAATTTGAAAGACTCAAGTCGCTAACAATTATGAATAGTGAGGGCATGACAATTGATTATGAGGAAGGAGTTCTCCCAATCTTACAAGTGATAGGGGCAAACCTGGAAAATATAATTTTGAACAAGTTTGCTTCAATAGATCTAGTCAGTAAGTATTTCAAGAATATTTATAATATGAAGAAAAAAAATGATATTTTCCCTCTGAATCTCTTCAAATGTACAAATGAATGCCCTATCCTCTGCTCCTTTTTGATTAGGTCTGGGTCAGTCGTGTCCAAAATTACGTAAAATCGCACTGAGTGCCATTGGCGAGTACACCAACTCTAGCATTCACTTTGTGGAAGGTCTGTTTAAACTCTTGACTATATTAGAATTGTGGTTTGATGAGAAAACAGAGTGCAACTCTGGCCACGCACTTGCTCAACTCTTGTCCTCTTCAACGTGGCTAGAAAGTCTGCTAATCAAAAGGACTGAAGATCTGGATATTACCCTGCTTCGAACGATTTGGCAGGTATGTTCTTCTTCAAAATATGATGGCTCACTGTACATTTGCGTACAAGATTCGCCTTTTGAATGCAGAGTTACTCACCATAATATACGCTATACATGTTGTGCATATAATAATATTTCTTGTATTATTGTCAGAGAAACCCACTGAAACGACTGTCCAGGTTGATATTAGTGGAATGCCTGAATGTTGGCTTGGACATGCTAGAGGAGTTCCTTGGGCGAGACAATGATTTGACCGTGTTGCGGGTTTGGAGCTGTGCTCAAGTCCAAGACGTAGAGCGCCGTGAGGTGCAACGCCTAATCAAAGAGTCAAATCTGGACTTGTATTTTGAATGGTTTGCATAGCAATTTGAACGTGGAATATCCATATGAATTATGCATAATATATGTTTTATGATTTAGGCTGGAAAAACCAAGTGAACTAAGCTTTTGTATGCAATTTCATATGCCAACCTTTGTAATGGGTTACAGAAAGTATGCGTTTGATGACTTTTTAAATTAATTATAATGGCGACGGCGACTACTTATATATAATATTATGCAATAATAAAGTAATACTACGATAAATGAAACACTTTGAAATACTCACTCTCAACTTTGGTTTAATTCATTTTCATTTTAAGCTTCATTTTAATTCTCACTAGCACCGCAATTATATCTTTATATATTTTGGGGTATTAAGATCTTTAGTTGTCTCAGCCGACATTTCATTCGTTTCCTGGTGTTTATACATATTATGTTACTAAAAAAAGAACTAAAATGTGTACACTTGATTAGTTCAGTGAACCGAACGGCGGCGCGACGGCGTGTGTACAACGAACGATTTGGAATCATTAAATAGGAATTTCATTATAAATAACAATACCTTTAGACAAGTACAAACATTATAAAACATCGTACTCAAACATTGTCAGTCATATGCATTTATCATCGTATGTATATACTTACTATTTGTAATACTCTAGTACTGAAAACTTATTGGCTAAAGATAAATATATAATTATATATATTCTTGATGACCTTCAACCGAATACATGAAAGACCAAACACTTTGGATTTTGGAAGGGACCGAAGCAGGTTGTTGTTGTTGTTTAATAACTTAAATGAGATTTTGTATTTTTTTTACTAAATTGATGATAACCATCGTCACTGCACCGGTATTCTCGTAACTACAAGAAAAGTGACTATATTTGTATGGGAAGGTGGACACGTGTCAGACACAGACAACGAAAGTCAGAAACAGGATGTACAGATAAATAAAGGAGGAGACATACTTCTGTCAATGTTAAACAATGAAGAAAGGATTATTAGTCTACTATATTTAGTCAACGGGAAAAAGGATGAAGACGAAGGGAATTACTATATTGCTTAATTGCAATTGTCCGATATTGATTACAAAATCTGCGTCGATCCAACAACTGACTATATTGCAGTAACTATATAACTAGGTCTCCAGTGAACAATGTATTCGACGTATAAATTATTTAAAACTACGGGAATATACACATATTTATATTAGTCGTAGATTATAGGTTAGAAACTAAGAACATCTAGCCACTTATTGACATATTTTTAAGTGATTGAATCATAATTTGTTGTTAAATATGATGGTGCATTGCGTTAAAGCCATCTTTCTAATTGAGTACTTGGAACAACTAATAGCGCTCTTGCAATGAATGAACAGTATAAAATCATGTCTTTCGTCAAAACCTCTACTCCTTCTTTCTAATTTTACAATCGACTGCCGGATGCAAACCGTCGTGTTGCAATCTAACCTAACGAACCGTAACTAATTGACAAGAGTAAAGGTCAAGGGTGATCCTAGTTGCCATCAACTGTAGCTAAATGGCAGGTAGGTATAACAGTTTGTTATATAATTGCAAGATAGTTGGTTATTATTATGGTTGATTATTGCTCTAAAACTGTAATGCACGCATCTCTACCACCAAAACTATCAACGCTATGTCTTACCATTGTTATGCTGAATGGAGTCATTTCGTATCGTATTACGGAGTTACTGACTAAAATTCTGAATGAAGTATAAAAAAATAAATGCCCCGGCGGGGTATCGTCGATCACGGTTAAGTCACTTTAGGTCATCCAAAATCTCACATGATACGAATCTCTCCGCAAAAAGCACCCGCATTGGCTACGGATATGGACATATGGGGCGACATTCCAACACTTCATTTCTTAGACTATCTCATCAAAAATCCGAAACTTTTCTGCAATTGATACATAAATTATCACGTTAACAAATTTCATTGTAGTACATTTAAAAAGCTAAAAGATAATAATGCTAACAAAGCAGCACTTGACGGAACAATAAAATAATAATAATACAATGGAATTGTACAGCAAAATTTCATTCTTTAAACGATACATAATACATGGGTAACAAGGGTACAAGACAAGAGCAAAAACTACAAAAGTACAAACCATTCCATTTAAAACTTGAAACGAGATCATTACAGTTTAAAAGTGTGATACTGGATTACAAAGTTTAGACACCACTCCCAAGGTACGATTATATATTAATGCATAACTTAGAAAACTTTTGGCACACTGCATCCTTTGATTCCTCCACAGAAACATCCATTGATACTCCTTTGACTAATTGAGATATTATTGTGCCAATAAGCTGCACTGATTGTGCTTGTAACTTGCGAGTGAGCATCCATATAGAAAGAGAAATTAGAAACCTGGCTGGAAAGGAATATCTTGCTCCACATCCAAGATCGAGGACCTCGACGAGCAGAAAAAAATTCAAGTTAATAAGCGTTCAAAGACAGCCACCAATGGAGAAAAAATGCAATTGATATTATAGATCAACGCTTAGATCGGCAAGAGCTAAACGTTCATCTCAACTTTGTAAGAGTTGACGCCTGACTCTCTGACAACGAGATTCTGGTGAAGAATTGGTGACTAGATTTAAATGTAACAACATAGTCGTAGTTTTTGTGTAAATGTCATAATGGTGAATTAAAGCATTCCTCAAGGATACGTGCTACCAAAGTCAGCATTACCAGGGAGAAATCAGGTCAAATCACCAAGGCAGTAGTACCAATTAAAGCAAAAAAAAATTTTTATATAAAATGCCAATACATTCCTGCTAGTAAGGAAGCTTTCTATACATTTTAATTAAACAGCACTGTCAGCACTTATTAATTACAAAAAATAAAGTATACTAATCCTGTGCATACTAACTTCAAAAATGCGTAATCAAACCAAATGGTGACATATAAATTACTCGACGTACCTGGACCTGTACTTTTCAGTACTCGGGCTGAAGTATTCTGTATAAACCAAATGAAATAAGAACAAGTGAAATAGAATGATCAGTAGTGACAGTGAGACCCAGAACATCGTTGACATGGCTCCATATCCGGTTCCGTGCTTGTGCATTGAGATCACGTGAGTTTCGTGCGCTGGTGCTGTAAAAAATATTACAAATTACAGATATTTAGGAACCACTCGTCATTCCTTTGGGATTTACCTTTAACAGAGCATTTCCATAATAAAATAAGTACCTTCGAAAACCTCCTTAACATGAATTGAGTGTCGTAGTTCCTCGACGTGCTTGCGATCCGACGTAATATACAAGATCGATGTAACGGGATCAGTCAACTTGACAGGAAATTGTTTCTTCGTTGGAGCAAGTTCAACTGGTGCATCCAAGCAGCCAGCGTCACACGCATAATAATCTCGATCGCTTCGGTCAAGTGCAACATGTAGGACAGCCTTGTTGTCTTCGCCAACAGAGACGCTGATGTTGACGTGCGTTGCATTACCATACCAAATCCGCCTGTGCAAATTTATTTTATTATTGCAGATTAAAATACATTATTATGTTATCTTGTTCCGTTGTTCAGTGCACTGTTCAAACAAAAAACAAACCGGAAATGATATTCTCTGTGGAGATCCTTTGGCTCAGTATTAAACTCCAAATGATGGTTGCTGAATTTCAATGCTCCAAAACTTAACGCCATGCCTTGAATTACACCGGATGCTCCAGCCCTAAGGAGTCGATGGCAGCCCTGGATAAAAATATGTAATAGTAATAATTTAACATTCAGTATTATCTGGCAACAGGAATAGCAATGCGAACATTTGTAATTGCACCTGTTTCTCTAAAGTGAGAAGCCATAGGTTAGCCACATGTAGAATATCACTCTCCGATTCCAGTAGAGACCACAAGTTGGGAGCTTGTCTATAGGAAAATTAAGATCACACAATTCATTTCCCCCGCAAGCATACTAACAAACTAAGGTCACGTTTACGTAATATGTCCGTCAAACATCTTACAATGTATGATGATGTCCTCCGTAACACCCTTCGACATAGCTTAAAACAGCATTTGCTTCAGCTACTTGAGCTGGTTGCACATTTACCTCGTGTAAAGGTGCTCTTACTTGTGATAGAACATTATACAAGGTAGCGTTAATCTTATCCCCATTGAGAGCATTGGAGGCTCGAGAGGAACTGATGTAAAATCCTGTTTGCCAAAGGTCATTCCATGCCTTTTCATGCAAATCAAAGAAGGTACGTACGTCTTGAGACATCACCTTCTGCAACTCCTAAAACGTCAAACAAAAGTAAAAGCACATTCTTTAGTCATTCGACTACTTCTTAGCAATGCAATGCAACTTAGAGATTTTTTGGGATTTTCGGAACATACCATCTCTGACTTGTTTACCAATGATGCCTTAGTGCTGTCAATGTCCCTCTTAGAGGTTATGTGGGCGTAATTGATGACGGATACAAAGCGAAATGATACAAACTTATTGGCAAACACCTACAAGGCAAACAATTACTCGATTATTAGTGATGAATACGAATTATATCCTCAATTTTCAAACATAGCGATGACGACATGAGATATAAGAAATTGCTTTATTACCTCGACAGCATTGGGAACTTTCTTTGAGGCAACGACAACAACTAGGAAACCACGGTCCAGCTCCAGAACCCCACTTGCCAAAATATATTGGAGCTTATCACTGGGTAAGTCGATCCTTTAGTATGGGTAATTCATAAATGTTGTTGTTACGGATCGTTTTGTGTGATCAATGATGACTTGAAGAATGAGTTTGTTCATACAAATGCAAATAATTTTCTTACTTTTTGACTTCAGTTTTAAATGGCGGATCACCACTCCATCCAAGTTGGTCAAACTGGACGATGACTTTTTCACTGCCGACATTTCTTATAGTTACATCCTGCTCAAACACAGATGGATGGGTTCGATGAGCATAAAACAGACTGACTGCTTCAACCGTTTCCCCTTTCGAGCGCTCAATGCACGAGAACTTTTGAACTGCCCCACGTCGAAACTGCGAGACAATCCCTTCTCGTCGTGAACTTTCATCAGAAATAGATACTCGAATCAGTGGACGGAAAGGGATTTTTGTTAAGAGTGTTCGGCCGTTCTAAAATGCAATTAATAAAACACAACATTGATCAATTCCGTCCGTCCGATATATTGGAAATATACAGAATAGAAGAAATAACTAAGTTTAAATCATTGAAATCCTACCCGTCCTTTAATTCTGATGTTGGCTTCATCGACAATAGGAGATCCGATATAGCCATTCCCAACGTAAGGCATGTAACTCTTTTCATCTTTCAATGGAGGAAGGTGCATGATATTACTGTCCATATTCTCTCGCTCCCAGTGCAATTTGTACAGATTTCTCTCCAAGCAAGCGTTGACTTCATCTGTACGGCGTATACGTAGTTTCACATTTGAAGAATTAAATCCGCACACAACCAAGCACGTATGTATTACGTTTCAAGCATTACAATTTCTTTTTACTTTTAATGTCAAGTCAAATGTCATACCTGTAGACTCTACTACTTCTTCCGAGAAGAAACGAAACCCAAAAATCCATAGAAGAAAGAAGACAATAACGGTAAAACTAAACAGTCGCCGAATGCTGCATGATAGAAACAACAGGAGAGAGGATGTGAGCATGTAAACTTGAATTATTAAAACAACTTGATACTTTAAAAAAAATAGCACAACTAAAAAAAATTTTATGTTTTATTTGATCAAATGACTTACGTGTTGTGGGCATCAAAGTACCGCTTTATAATTTTGCATATCTCAAATGGCTCGTGTCGATCCATGTTTCCAAATTTCCAGTGTTGTTAGCGAAGACGATTTGAAAAAAGTTAGTAGAAAAGTGGCTGATGCTATCTCAAGGTTTTAAAAGGTGAAACCCAAAATTGATGATGAAGAAGGAAGAAGTTCATCAGATTTTTATTTTTACAAAAGACTATATTAAAACGGATCCAGAACTGACTGTAAGAGGTAACTGTACTCAGGCACTACATTCCTGTAGACAGGGACGACCATGAAACTGCCACACAAGTATCTCCTACAATATAATGATACATTTACAACATCAATTCAACATATCACTAATCAAAATAAAATCACATTATCAATTATTAGTAACTACTGGAAAAATTATTATTAAATTATAAATATGTTCCTAAGGATATCCTAGGACCTGATAACATAACACGGGAATAAAAGCAAAAAACTACGAAATGCCGAGAGAAGAATGACGGAGCAATAATATTCTGGGACTGTGTTTACATTTACGCCTGGACAGCTGATGATGATACCGGTCGGTACCGGTATCTCACAATCAACAATATTTGACCCACTTAATTACCAAACGTTAAAACCAGTAACCCCCACCGAATAAGACAACTCCGAAAAATCTTCCTCCTGACAACTGTGTTCCTCACATCTACCCACCTTTTTCGGAATGCTACACAAGCAACAGCTGGAAATGGAAAACTTCTACACGTTTACCCTTCTCACATCATCAGCGTATCTGTTATCTGTGGTGGGTGATGGGTGACACTTAACCAAGTAAACACAAACACACACACTCTGTTGGACTGTCTCCACCCACACTGTCACTAGAAGAGAACAGCTGAAGTGCACGTACAAAAACCTAATGCCCGATGCCAATATATATGATTATATGATTTAATTTAATATATAGCGATGAGTACGTAGCTTTTAAGATTGAAAGTAAACCAGAATCAGAAGGTCATGATGAATTTTTAATAAAAGAAAAATGATAACAGTCTATAGTTGTTCTGCTGACTTGGCAGAACAACTATAATAATATGGTTAGCTTAAGAATAAGATGCAACTCTGCGTACGACTTAAATCAACTATTTCACACTCGATCATTAGTTAAGAAGTCGTCCTGTCGAGGCCCATTCATAACATGTAGAGCTGATCCATGGAGCTGGAAATTTTGCAAATATTGCAGCTTTTTTAATGAGCCTCACCTAAGCATATAATCCCTCTTATTAAAGTTATTATGCTCTTTCTTGGATATTCTGTATTGACGTTGGCACGTTGGCACTATACTATTCCTATTCTTTACTTGTCCTTCTACTACCAAATCCCAAATCCCTTGCTACATATCACACTCTCCTCAATCTCAACACTAGCGCAGGTGGAAGTGAAGTAACCTTCATTCATACATTAAAAAATATACTGGGACTGGGACGACCTCTAAGAAGGAAACGTCGCTAACTTTGGGGAAATGGACTCACCGCGCCCGTTGCTGCGCTAGAAGGTTAAGCTATATGTCGATCAGAAGCTACAAGCCTCAGGAACAATATGCCGTTGGAATTTCGTTGCGGCAACCCTTCAGAAAAATGAAACTATCGGAAGATACTGTGGTGTATATATCTTTAGAAACAAGGGTGCTGTGCTGACAACCATAGTGAGTACTTCACAAGAAGAGCTAAATATTTGTTAATAATCAAACTTGTTCCGTCCGACAAACGAAACCAATTTGGAGATGATCACTTTCTACGGTTGACCGTCCTGTCAAAAGTAGCTGACACTGATGTCACTGGTAGTCACTATTGACTATCGAGAGCAATATAACCGACTTGACGTAATTTAAACCACAACAAGTGACACGCAGGGAAGGGTTCGTACAGTTGATAGTATTATTACAAGTCGACAGTCGTTATATTAAAATGAAAAGTGACAAAGAGTACAAAACGCGTCATGTACATCGCATATCAGTCACAATTCACCTGTAATAATAACGAGAAGACTGTAAAAGTCAAATGAGTAACTTCCGTCAAAGCCGTCATAATATGGAGAGACATGAGATGAGACAAAATGGCGTCAAGTCATGTCATGTAAAGTCATGTTATGTCGTGTGATGTCATGTCAAGTAATGTTATGTCGTGTGATGTCATGTCAAGTAATGTTATGTCACGCCAAGTCATTTCATGTTAATCAGTGTTCAAATAGCTGTCGACGGACACCCCACTTGACCTTCGAAGATTTGCAAATAAATCGTCGTACCGCTAAAACGGTTACGTAGTATTTAAAAATATTGTCACCATGATGCATCAGTGTTCAAATACCTGTCGAATGATGTATCACACGATATATGTTGCCATAAGAAAAAAATAAGGATTAACGGTTTGTAACTGTTCTTACCACACTAGTAACTAATTACGATAAAGTTAATTTAACTTTGAACGTCGACTTACTTTGCAAAAAAAAATCTTTTCTTTGTCTTTCAATTATTATTGCTTAGCGAGTTTCCAGGAATTTGTGAGAACGTCGTCGGACAATGCATAATATCTCTTAAAAACAGCAACTCTTCTTGAAAGGATATATTATCGGCAGTTCAGCACCTCAACTAGAGAAAACATCACCTCGTGGGTGCGATTGACAACGTTGAAGTATAGCAAAAAAATATATATTACTAGACTGTCGTGCCAGTACTTAGTACTGGTCAGAAATGAGAAGCCATTGTGTGTGTGTGTATCCGTCACAAAATCTATTTCTCGGATATGGATATTCCTCTCTAGTGCGTAGTTGCTGGTTACCTGCACTATGCAAATATCTCCATATTCGAGTAATGGAACTCCTCTCCTTACTCCCGCTCTCCCCCAGCCAGTAACTGGGGACAGCGGAGAAGTCTCCATAACCGACTGACGGAATTTCTCTCCTTACTCTCCTCCAAGCAACGCTTGACTGTGGAGAATTTTCTTTAGTGGAGTAATGGAAATGGAACTCCTATCCTTACTCTTCTCCCAGCCACTAACCGCGGGCCACGGAGGAATCTCCTTATCTTATGCAAGGGATATACTTTGTGACGAACCCACACACAGACACACAGAGGGTATTCTTTTATATTGTTTGATTCCAAAGGCGAAGACAAAATGCGGATGAATAAGAGATGAGAGAGAGTGGGTAATAAGAAATCTGCAGAGGTAGAGGGATGGATTGATTTTAGGCATTCATTCCCATCATCATCAGAATCATCACTATCACATCACATCATATCATCCACATTCCTCCGCTCCGCTCTGCACACCACCATCATCCCGTACCGTACATGACCTGCAACCTGGGCGGCGCGCGGAAGGAACGTGGTACTACTCTATTCACTACAGTCGCAGTATATATATGTATATATATGAGCTATTATTATGCGAACGTAGATATATTCACAATTTATGAATGAATCACCTGATATTATTATAGATACATATTTTTGTGAGCTAAAATTACACGATATTTGGGCAGTAATAAATAACAAGTGACACACACGAGTGTGACATTTGGGAGAGGTCAGTTTTTTTTTGTTGGTCAGGGTCAGGGTAGGTAGGTAGTACCTCCAGTCGGCACACGCTTCGCCTTTTTTTTGAGAGAGGTAATCAACCACTCAACCAAAATAATATATGTAGTTATTTGTTGCGGTGGCTAAAAATTGGAGTGGTGGGTGCCTGTCACCTGTTGCCTTGTGTCACTAGGTTTTTTTTTCTTTTTAGAGATTTTGTCAGAGTGCAATCAATCTTGGATCCTTGTTTTAATTAGTCTGTTTAATTTAATCATTTCGTGAGAGGACAGGTGAAATGTTACAAAAACAATTCAAGTAGAATGTAGAATGTAGTATATCTGATTTTTTATATTTTTTATGAATGATTTGGATGTATTCTTTAGATTATCCTTTTTCCACGTACTGACTGGTGGTACTACTAACTAACAAGTTGCCTGTAAATTAGCCACTTCTCTTTTAAATCGCAATAATAATAAAAACTCTGATAGTTCATAGAAAAGGCTGCATCCTTAGGATGTATTACTGAGTTGACCTTTAACCTTTGGCAAAGGTCAAGTAATGTATGTTCTCAGATGAGCTCCTATGTACTCATAACTGAAGTCAGAATGCAAAAAATGCTATTCGTTGCCGAGATATGCTATATAACTGAGGTGACCT
>JAANSN010000680.1:0-49462 GCA_036850665.1 Dicranocentrus wangi
CGAGCTTAGCCTTTTTGTTCAATACATACATTGGTACACGTAGTGCAGCATTCATTCATTGCGTGTTGTATAGCTGAGTTTCTCTGACGAGTGCCTTTGCGAATGTGACTCATGTGAATGTGATGTGAATACTTTGAGATCTTGCGGCAGCAGTGACTACGTCAATATATTCCTACATGGCCATATAGTCATAATATTATTGGGAGGTTGACGTAAGTACATGCATTGCTATTTGTTTATAACTGGTTAAGCATAATTACGTGGTACACCCTTTCTAGAGTGCAAAATACACAATACAACAGAACGTTCCACGTAGTGGTCTGACTACTGAACTGAATTTATAAGTTTGCATGTTTAGCATATCACATGAAACCGATAAAATTCTCCAATGCACTATAGTGTATAAAATATGTACATTTATCTGATCTCCTCCTGCACAGGTAAATGCAGTAGAGCACTCGCCCTATACGAAAAAATACGGCTACATATTATTAGACCTGTTTGTGGTATACAAAAAAGTGAGTTTCACGTTGTTAAAGCGAGAACTTAAACTCACAATCCCGTGACGAGCATTGCATTGCATTACTCACAACCATTACGAATTGCTTAATTTCCCTATTATTATACGAGGATATGTAGAAAACGTTTATTATTTTGTACAACGCATCCACACAGAGAAATCTATTCCGACCGTCCTTTGCAGGCCATTCCAATAATTAATTAACTTAGGGTAACTAACTACATACGTGTGTGAAGTGAGTATATTAACAAGCGTTTTCCATTCCAAATTTGAGCGTCTGTCTAAACACTGGAAGCGAAAAACCGTGACGTGAAAGCCTACAGAGAGGATTTTTGAAGGAGTGAAGTGAAAAATCGATAAGTCTAAAGTATTTGCTGAAGCACAAGTGACAAGGACGAGATTAGCACAAATAATATATATATTAACATCACCGCAATTGCAAGCTAAGGAAGGAGGTGAGCTCTGCCGTAGAGAAAGTCTAGTAAATCCAAAAAAGGACCATTGAAACAAGAGCAAAAGAGTTAGTGGTAAGCATTTTCCCTGTATACTATATAATTTTTAAGATTTGAATCTTATCTTTAATAGTGATGTACATATTTAACTAATACTCGTCATTTTATTATACACGTGTGTAGTTCTGCCTAAACTCTACTATTAAAAAATGGCAACAGCTCCCAAAATGGATAAAGTTGGGGATTTGCCACCAACGTATTTCGAATCAGTTGGAATGGCTGGAGGTGCACCACCACCTCCACCCGGATTTGTGGGAGGATATCCTCCTCATCCAGGAGGTAAGTTTCTGTTTCTTTTAGGGTTTGTGTTTAGTTTTAGTGTGCTTTGACGATTAACATATTATAATATTATTTTATATTTTAATTTGCAGTGGCACTTCCTCAGGGTGCTCCAGTTGTTGTTACAACTGTAGTCCCATTAGGGAATACACCACCACCTCCACCCGGATTTGTGGGAGGATATCCTCCTCATCCAGGAGGTAAGTTTCTGTTTCTTACAACACTTTTGGGTTTGTGTTTAGTTTTAGTGTGCTTTGACGATTGACATATAATATTATTTTATATTTTAATTTGCAGTGGCACTTCCTCAGGGTGCTCCAGTTGTTGTTACAACTGTAGTCCCATTAGGGAATCGGCCAATTAACATGGTTTGTCCTCATTGCCACGCCGAAATTCGGACATCAACTGAGAGGCGACCTGGACTAATTGCATTCATTTCTGGTGCCGTACTGGCCATGCTTGGCTGTATCTGGGGATGTTGCCTAATTCCTTGCTGCATTGATGACTGCTTGGACGTTGAGCACACCTGCCCTAACTGCAACGGCTTTATTGGTAGCTATCGCCGATAAAACTTCGATGCCATTATATACGTTGAGGGACGATCGATGATCACAAAATCAAATTTTCTCAAGAATTCGAAGAGCTGAGACAAGGGAGATTTATTAGTTTGAGAACTTTTTAAATGTATAAATGTACCAGAGATATATGTGTGTGCCTTTTTCGAAACATTTGACTTTCAAATTATATAAACAAAAAAAATGTAAAAATTGAGCATGCGTCGCAGGGTTTGGATTATAGCTATATTTGAACAAGTTTCACAGACATTGCCACGAGATTTTAAATGTGTAAAGAAATTAATTACTGGATTAGTTTCATGTGAAACAGCATCGTGTACCATTACTTAGCCAGCAAGATGATTGAATTCCGTGCTCTTTTTCAAATTACGTATCAACTATTGACATTGACGGCCATTTTCACTGTGACAAATTCAACCATACACTTACATAAAATAATAATAATATATTATATTATATCAATGTATAATTTAGAGATTCGACATGCGACACAGCAAATATGAGATGAAATGTGCTGTTAAATATATATATTATAGTATATATTTGTGTTATGTATAATAACGGAGATTATATAAGAGTTGATCAACATTTAAAAGAATTTCTTGAGAAGACACAGCGCTATAATTATAATATTACACGCGTATATCTTATCGTAAACCTATCTATATGATTATGATCGTAGCCAGATTTTTTACTTGTGAATTTTGTTAAGAAATACCCGCAAAAGTTTTGGTTATATAAGAAATATATATATATACTTTATTACGTACGTATAGGAAAGAATGAGGATTACGTGCCGATTCAGTAACGGAAAGTCTACAAGTTGTAATAATTAATTCAGTAAATGAATTCCTCGGAGTTGAGGAATTTGGTTACAGCTTGACACACGTTTCTAAAATAGTGTCTTTTCCAGTCCAAGACCCAGTAATAAGTAATATCCACATATTGATAACGTCTTTATTAGAGTGCGGTACAACAGTGTTACTAGTACTAATTATATGCTCGAACTTGTGGAGTTTTGTGGAGTGTAATTTTGATTGTTATTTTTGTAATGACAAGAAACGTCAACGTTGTCAGCTTCATCCCATCAATTCAGATAAAGATAAATATCCGAATCAAAAATGCACATAAGTGCTTTTGTTTTTTTAAAAAGCTAGTTATCCCTAATCACATTTCGTACTAAAGACGTAGACTTATTCGCATTAAACCACGTTACTATATTTTCCCTCTGGATATGTGCGTACGTCCTCAAATTCTTTTTTAAATGTTTATAACTGTTTATAAGTGACTGACTTGAAACGAAAATGCATGTGAATACTGAATACTAAAATATATAATGTTCATTAGAAGAATAAATCGACAAAGTTAATTCTTCAAACTGAGCTCTATCTAGTGTCCGCGGAGATTGGTATTTTGACTATTTTCTGAAACATCTTAATTATATGACTAGTTTGGGAAGGGGGTTAAGTGGCATCTAAGGACTGACATACGTATACCTCTGCACTTAACTGCGTTTGCATCATTCATTCGTACATCACCTTTCAATTAGGATTTGATTTTGTGTAGCAGACACTCTGCGCGGAGTATCTCCCCCAGGTTGTATACAATTAGATTAACAATGTGCACGTCAGAAACTATATAACGTGATAATAATTTGCACAAGTGTAGCTAGTAAGTATAAAGTATGCTAGCATATATGTCGTGACTTGAAGATTATTGTCTACAGACCTAAAACAGAATTATTGGATACATGTGACAAATGAATTATTGGCTGGTGCCTATATTACTTATGAATGCAGTACATGAGACCGGGATAAACTTAATGGGTAGACGTAGTTATTTTTTCACGTGCTTGTGAACGTCTGTCTGTGCACTGCCTACTGCCTCGTTATTGTCAGAACCGCCGAGTGTTTTGTCGTTCATCCAATAATTTGCATTCCTCGTAACATAAGGTTTGAACTTAATTTCCGATTTCGTTGCGCTAGGATGAATTCCAAACTTTTCAAGAGATTTTTACTTTGGTGCATTTTCATAGGTGCTACTCGATGCACTGGAATATCAATTATGGACCATCACGAACTTCTCTCTGACTTCCATTCAATTGCATCATTCTCCTCCCACTTGGTGTCCACATTTGCAACCTGTAAATTAATTGTAATTTACGGAAATTTTAGCGTGGATTCTAGTTCTTGGCTGGATAAATTTGAATACCTAATATCATACACCAAGTTAATTTCTGACTCATCAGGAGTTACGAATATACTACTAGAAAGTAATCAAGTAAATTTTACACAAATTCAGCGACCACCCACAACCATTTCTGACACTTGTCACGTCGTCATTCTTTTTTTGCCCTTTGGATTACCTCTTGAAAGTCAAGAGACAATTCTTAATGAGAGACTGAATCACCCCTTGCTCAATCCAACTACCTTTCGAAACTCTGACATGTTTCTGATAATTACCAACTCTTCTAATGTCAACGCTCTCCTTCAATCGAGTACAATCCTTAAAATAAAATACAAGTTGATCATCAGTGGATTGCATGGAAAGTTAAAGTTGCATCAGTACTGTGCCCATTGTCCAGTCCAACTTAGAACACTGTCTGGAATGGATGGAGACTTGTCCACCAAAGACTACTACTTTCCAGATTTTCAACAAAATTACTTTGGCTCTGTCCTCAAAGTGTCAGCAACGGATAAGCTTTCGGGTCTCCTGGAGATCGAAACGGATCCTGAAACCAAAAGGAGCATTGCAAAACGAGGGGTATACGCTTCTGCCCTGTTGCATCTTGCATCTGGTTTAAACTTCACTTATGAATTGTACCCCAGTTCTGGAGGAGGTTCTACAGGACATCCTCTTCCTAACGGGACTTGGGTGGGTGCCGTGGGGGATGCCTACAGTGGGAAAGTTGACTTCGGTTTAGTTTGTGGAATGACTTATATCCGCCATTTCGTCATTGAGCTTTGTGCCACGATAACCTTCGAATACATTAGTTTTGCCACTGGTCCTTCGGAAAAGTTGTACACTTGGAAAGCCATATTTTGGCCTTTCGACAAGCTGCTCTGGTCTGGAATGATTGCTTCCATTCTTTTAACATCGTGTTGTTCGTGGATTCTCCTTCGGGTAGAGGTCTCGTCCGGAAATTATTATTCTGGAGAATGGGGACTCCTCTCATTCCCTCAATATTTCGCCCGAACATTTATCGAACAATCTGCAGATCTCCCTAAAAGGCTACCCCTTAGTTTACAATTCCTCCTAGGATTTTGGCTCATGTTTGCATTGATTGGGGCCAATGTTTACAGAGGGAAAATGGTTAGCTTTATGACCTTTCCTGTTCTCGAACCTACCCCCGACTCATTCGACCAAGTGGCAAGGAGTCACTTTGACATACAGTTCCACTACTTTGGAAACGTTGCGTATAACACTTTCAAGACATCCACGAGCCCGACGTATATGACCATCTTTGCAAAAATGAGGAAGCAACCGGATCCGCTCAAGTGTCTTAAAGGCACCATGTCCTCCCACTCAGTTTGCATCCTCTTTGGTTGCGTTTATGAGGAACTAAAGAATCGAAATTTGAGTGATAGATTTGGACAAAGTCCGGTGAAAATCTCACCAAATTATGGCTTTATGTATACACCAGGAGTTCTCCACGAAAAGAAAGCAGACCTTTCCCATAATTTCAAAAGGATTTTAACAACTTCCATGCAAATGGGATTGAACGAGTGGTGGCAAAGATCGGATTTAAACCATCTGTTGGAAATGAAAAACTCGTGGGTAAAAAATCTTTCGGGTGGGAACCATGCTGGAGTATTTAAATATAACTGGGAGGATTCTGGTGACGTTCTACACCTGAAGCATCTTAAAGGAGCATTCTCAGTTTTGCTGTTCGGTATATCCTGTGCCAGCCTGAGCTTCGCATTAGAGAAAGTAAAATTCGTTGTTGCACGGAAGGGAATCATAATGACGAAGCAACCTGGGGAAATTGGAGATACCACTTATTACCTGTCCACAGTCTCGGAATCCAAGCAGCAGCTGCCACAGCAAACTAGAATGTCGAATGCAATTTTAAAAGCTCTACATTCCTGGATACAAGCACGATCTGGACAGCTTCAAACTAATAATTTTTAGATTGCCTCAATTATTTCTTTGATTCCATGCCCGATTACAAATATCAATAATTATCTCACAATCAGTTGTACTTGTATGTATAACTAGCAAATAAATTACTTGAAATTTTGATTTTTCACACACGGTGGAACTGTAAATACTGGTTCTTGCAAACGTCGCGTAATAGTTCGCCACACACCATACAGTCATTATTTAACACACTAGCCATGACGAGATCTCCGATACTGCTAGGTATGCATACGTATGTCTTGTTTCCGTTTCATTATGGTTTCTGCCTTGCGTTTTTCCTAGTCGTCAACTTAATGAACAAAACCGTGAGTTTTTTTTAGCCATTGACGACTTGTATTTATGCATGATTGACAGCTCCGATTACGTTTCATTCAAGTCATTCAATTCATGTACTTCATATGGTCTTAAGCGGGCCACTTTAAGTTGTCTAATAAAGAAACACGCCCCTCCTCAAACATCCGGTTCAACGCTAGAAATTGGAGGCGCCCAAATCATGAATGAATAAATGACATTGACCTTGAAAATTCTTACATGCTTCTCGTTGACTTTACCCCACAAATGAATGGTTGCAAAACCGACAATTTTACAACTCTTGAAGATGCCGGACATCAAGGGCCGACTCAAAGTTAAGTTTCATCTGAAGTATTATAGGTTGGTGCTAAAGATGAAACACGTCTTAACAATTTCTGTTGTGAGTAGCTTTTTATTATTTTCATTCCCCGTACGTGGAACGGTTAGGGATCCAGCATTGCTAAATTTTGATTTAATATCTATATTTGTGTCCACCATGCTCTCAGATTTTTTTCCCAACTGCAAATTACTCTTTCTTTATGGGCAGTTTGACGAAGAAAACAACTCAACTCATACTAGCTCTTGGCGTGATAACTTTGAGCATCTTATTTCCAACACGAAAATTGCTGCAAACTCTGGTGGGGTGCTGAACGTGCTCCTTCAAAGTAGTCAGGACCCGGAAGCTTTGGCTCCAATTCAAAGACATCCCAGAACAATTTCGGAAACTTGTCAAGTCGTACTTCTCCTCTTGCCTCTGGGCATTCTAGATTTACAATTTGAATCCCTCTTGCACCGCAGACTGAACGAACCACTACTTAATCCGACAACGGTCAGAAATGAAGACAAGTTTGTGATTATAACGGAACATGAGTGGGTGGAATCCCTGTATGAGTATAACTTGATTAGGAAATTGAAGTACAAACTGGTAATACCTCGAATGCCAAGCAAGTCTCTACAAGTACGGAATTTTTGTGCTCATTGCCTACCTCAAGAAACTCGTCTGGAGTTGAAAGATCCTTCAGCTATAGGGAAGAATCTCTCACTTCTCGACTTATTTCCAGATTTTCAGAAAAACTATTTTGGACATGTGCTCCGGGTTTCCTCAACTGACAAGATGGAAGGTGACCTTGAATTCGGCACAAACCCTAAAACCGGCAAAACCTTTCCCAAGCGTGGCGTCTTTGCAGCTGCCCTGCTCCACCTCAGTGCTGGTCTCAACTTCACTGCCGACCTGTTTCGTAGTGACGGAGGGGCCACAGGTCACAAATTAGCAAATGGAACGTGGGTTGGATCCGTGGGGGATGTTCTCAGTAGCAAAGCCAGTTTCTGTATGCTTTGCGGAATGTCCTACAGTCGTTATTTTATCGTTGATATATGCTCTCCGGTAACGTATGAAAATATCCGGTTTGCAATTGGCCCATCTGCAAAACTGTACACGTGGCAAGCAATCTTTTGGCCTTTTGATGGACTCCTTTGGACCGGGATTCTAGCAACAACCATGATTGTCACTGTAACCTCGTATATTATTCTCAGGTTTCAAGACAACCCCTCCAATTGGAGGCTCCTTTCAGTGGCCCAGTATTTTATTCGGATTTTTATAGAGCAAGCCGATAGCATTCCTTATGGGATCCCTCAAAGCATGAAAATAGTCATTGGATTTTGGCTCCTGTTTGCTCTAGTTGGAACAACAATCTATCGTGCAAAAATGGTGACCTTTATGACCTTTCCAGTATTCGAGAGTGCCCCTACGACGTATGACGAGTTGATCAGGAGTCACTACCAAATAGAGTTCCACTACTTTCCAAACATTGCTTACAACGCATTCAAGTCCTCAACTAACCCTGTCATTGTCACTGTATTCCAAAAAATGCTGAAGCAACCCGATCCTATCAAGTGTCTACAGAACACAATGGAGTCAAACTCTGTATGCATCATGTTCTCCAGTGTGCACTACGACTTGATCAATCGGAATTTAAGCGACAGGTTTGGACATAGCCCGATAAAAACGTCAACCAACTATGCGTTCATGTTTACGCCTGGGATCTCTGCAGAGAAGAAAGCGGATTTTATCCCCAATTTTAAGTGGATTTTGGGCACGTCCATCCAAATGGGACTGAATGAGTGGTGGGAGCGGTCCAACTCGTTCCAGCTCTTGAAATCTAAAAACGCCTGGATAAAGAGCTTACCTGCGGCTAATCGCAGTAGTGTATTTCGGTATGAGGATGATTCCGATGACGTCCTTCACTTGAAGCATTTGAAAGGCGCGTTTACCGTTCTGGCAGGAGGGCTAATTAGTGCTCTGGCTGCATTCATTTTGGAACAAGCCGGAAAAGTTTGGATGGAAGGTGTGAAGCGACGGGAAAATGCTAAATTACTCAAGTCCGCTTTGGAACTCCCGGAACCTCCACATTTCCGGATGAAAAAAGGCTTAAACAAGCTAACCAGATCTACAAATACCAAGTTGTTATAAAAAACACCCAATTTTTTTGCGCTTGAAAGGGTACCCACAATTTATTATTAAACAGCGATTCGACCAATCCCAATTTTTGTTTGTCTCATAATGTCACTTTGAGCTTGTGATAATACTATTACATCATCGGTAAATATTGAGGATGCTTCATCATTCAAATCAGGTTGTTCTTCATCCTCCTTGAGTTCCTCTTGTGTGTAAGTAGTCACTTCCAGTACAGGCACAACTTCAGTGACATCAATAGAAAACCTGATCTTAGGCTGGTCCAACTTGAACCGTCTGAACTCGGGCACAAACGTGACGATAAAGAGTGAGAATATGACAACCAAGAGCCACTCCATGATAACGGACGCAGCCCGGTAATGATAACCGTATTCGTTCGAATACCACTTGAGAGCGTCTGCATTCTCCGTGGAGTGTTTTTGCTTATCCTGCACCCGTTGGAATGCGATGATAATTGTGGCTTGAGCTCCAAAGTACAACATCAATCCTAGAATCCCAAGAAACGTGCGAAAATACGCAATATATTTCGATTGCATGTGGGGCACCATTTTGAAACTGAAGTATCCCTGAAAGACGATGTATATTGAGCCGGAAACGAAGGCAAGGAAGGCCCCCAGCACGTGCACCTCCCTTTGTATCAGTTCGGGAAAGTTGGCCACAAGACTCATGCCAAGAGCGGAGATAAAACCGAATGCCAGACCAATTACGTTTCCAATCGAGAGGGACTTCTTGTACCGGAGCAAAATGTACATTTCAACTTGTTTGTAGCGAATGTACGCAAAGTAGGACACTATAGATGTAAAGAAATAATAATAATAATTAAAGATACAGCTTTGCGAGACGATGTGGAGCTAATTGTAACTTCTGGATTAAATACTATATATTTGCGTACGTAATGCTGCACCCAAGTTGACCAATTGGGCAAACACATTTTGCTCAGGAGGAAGAGTTCCAGCGTCGGAGATGAAAGCCCAAAACGCATTTATGTGACCCAAGGATAATGCAATGAAGTAGCTGTGGTCGGAAAAAACGTAATTATTGTACCTTGTTGATTATTAGACACTCAGAAAAAATCGGAAATGGTAGAAATGTGCTGGTCTCACCAAATAAGAAAGGAGAAAGGAAAGAATAAAAATAAAACCAAAGGGATGTAGTGTAGACGGCTGTAGCTACACATGATAACCTTTACTCATGTCCAATCAAGCGCAAATTTTTAGTTTAACTTCACGAAGAATTTTGTAGAGACACAAAGAATTTTGAATAAGAGACATGCCTGCCGGTTATGTCATAATACTTCATGTTCTTCGTCGAGTCGAAATATGATATTGAAAACCTTTAAAAAATCTCGTGCCATTCCTTGAAAATTCCTTGTAAAATGTCATTCTTTCGCCCATGACGATTTGCCTTATCCTTTGGATTTACCTTTCACATATCCCCTCCATGTTTTTGTTCTGATACCGTTTGCAAAGCAACGGGTTGTATCCGGGAAGGAGTCTGACGTCAAATATGCATACATGATGACCCATGACACAAACGGACCACACACATTTGACGGAATACCTACGATTACCTATGATGTGACACACTAACCACTGCAAGCAGGCAATTCAAAGCATTTTTTAAGCAGAGCTGGATGGAACTGGAACTAGGAGGAACCTTCCCATAATCAAAGACAAAAGCCATTTCTCACATCTGATGTGGTTAGCATGGTTATCCCACGTGGTTTTGTATTAAAATCCGTTTTTTCTATCAAACACGAAACAATAGCAAACACCTGAATAAGGGAGTTGTTGTATCCAATATCCAACCGAAGGAGGCTATTCTGAAAGGAAGCGGGCTCTCGAGGCAGATTTATTATTGGTTTTGACACAAAAAGTGTGATTCCTGAAACACAAGAAAATTGTTAGCGGTTGGACATGGATATGGACAAGCCTCAACCGTCAAGTACCGGAGGTATATTGACTACATAAACATAACTGGCATTACCTGTAAATAATTATCTACAAATTGTCCTATAATCAGGGTACGCATCGCCTCCACCACCGCCAGCGCCAGTAATAGTACCAATGCCAATGGTTGCAGTACCAAACATAGTAGTGATTCCTATGATGGGGCCTACTCCGGTCATGACTACTTGCAATAATTGCCATGCAGTAATTCAAACGCGCACTATTAAAGTGTACGGAGTAGTGACTTGGATTACAGCAATAGTACTATTTTTAATTGGGGCACCATGTTGCCTCTGTCTCATTCCATTCTGCATCGACTCTCTCCAGGATACGCAGCATACATGTCCCAACTGTGGAGCTTTCCTGGGGGAACATAAAGCTTGTGCCTGCTGATGAATTTCTCTAAACTCGTTTCCTACGGATTATAATCAATCATGAGTGTAGAATTACATGATAATAAGAAAGCATTTATATCCGTAATGGCTCATTATATTAATGCACAAACAATGCCTAAATTTTAAAACGTTCATGTCCTCTGTTGAACAAATGAATCTGCCTAATTAAACTGCTCTATTTTTTCGAATGTGATTAATGTTTGTTAAAATATGCGTATTGTTATTTGAGCAGTCATAATTGCTTATGGTACCACAAGTGATCCTCGATAAGTCTAAACCCTAAAAATATTCCCTAAAATCCTCTGACGTGACATTAAACAATGTCCTTTCTGGTATAGAAAATCAAAACTTGTGAAGTCTGGGATATTTCAGGATATATCGAGTAAATTCCACATTAAATGAACCAGGCTTTTTAGACTAACATGCAGCATACACATTTAGAGCCTTTAATTATAGGCCTTGGTCCTATGCATGCACGGGTGGTCATTACTCATTAATAACGTTAGGCAAACTTTTACTCCGGAGGTAAGTCTCCTTTCCCCATTTACGGAATAACCATTATACATCACATCATTTGTCCAGTGGGTTTGAATGTTTCTAAAATACCGTTACTATTTTTCGTATTGCAATTTTTAACACGCACACACATATACTAGCAAATTCAGATAAAACAACACCGGGTTCTCAGCGTTCCGCATCCAGCGTCACTATGCTTCTCGTGGTCGTTAAAAAGGCTGCATGGTGGTGTCTCTGATTTGACTACAAAAAACAATGCATTTAGTGCATTATTGAATACTCGTACGTCCTTGTTGTGGAATATCATTCTGCAACAATAAGCGTAGAATTCGTAGTGAGTAATAATAGCAATAAAGATTCAGCAATATTCTAATCTAGGAGTGTTTTGGAGTCAACAACCTTGACCGTGGTTTGTTGTAAATTTGGCATCCTCGCTGGACGTTTAGAACATACTCTTATTAGCGTTCCTGTTTGTCCATGATTTTTAACGCTAGGCTAGCGTCATTACGCAACCGCAAGCAAATACGATTTTATTTTAATATCGTTGGGTGCTAATATCGTAACATCGTCTATTTTAAATACAAAAAATATGACTATATGACTAACACATGGGTGATACACGATACACACATAGTTTTGATGCGATACTGATGCATGTATTCATCACATTTTTGCAAGCCTGTTTCAATAGATGATCATAAAATGTTCAAGTGCAAAACAACGTGTAGTGAGAGTATATACACGTACATAAATAGTACTAGTAGTGCCAAAACATATACATAATATGTTTCTTCTTGATGTAACAAATCGTATCGTTCTTAGCTTGGTTATCGCAACAGAAATACTCGTCAAGGTTCAGTTATAATCAAAATATTATCAAGTTCAAATATTTAGCTAAAAAATGTCTGTTTTTTATTACGGCCCAGTTACTGCAAATACATCGCTGGAGCATCAGACTTCACCAGAAACCCTGGGTACGCTGCGCCAACTCATGTGGCGTTTTGATAATCTAGTCTGGTTGACGTTATGCATTTGGTTTGGTTGTATATGTATTATACTCGTAGCACCACAGACGTATTTACCAACTGTTCCAAGGGATTTGGAGCGTGAAAGCGCAGGAATTATTTGTCCACATTGTCGGGCGGAGGTGGACACCAAAATTGAGCCAAAAATCGGACGGACCACCATACTGACGGCTGGATTCCTTGCCGTATTTTGTTGCTGGTGTGGCTGCTGTCTGGTCCCTTCTTTAGTAACCGCTGCAAGGACATAGAGCACAGTTGCCCTAGCTGTGGGGGTTTTATCGGGAAATATGAGCCCAAATCTCTAGTTAATTAGGCTGCGGTTGGTCTGACATCAGGTCAGCACGGGAGAACCAGTCAATCCTACTATGCGCTACATCAATATCTGTTGTAATTACATGGTTCATAATGTATGAGTGTATATTGCTATAATAAGTACTATTACTCGTTAAAGCACATAAACCAAATGTGCATGAGTTTGGGTCGTGATGGGATGGGAGTAACTAGTAATAGATTTCCAATTCCAATGCACTTTGGACCATTATCATTAGCTTAGGTTGGAGTTGTATTTGTGTGCAAGTATGCATTTATTTAAAAACGTTTTCCATAATATTACAATAAATCGTATGCTAAGCTATGCTTTGCAGGACTTTATGATGTCATCCTTGAAACTTAGTAGATTCCAATTACTAACTGAAAACACCAGTTAGCTATGCATCAACGTTTTTGTAACTTTACTATGCACAAAATGACATCATGCATAAATCCGTATTTCCTATTACTCCTTGCTTTCCAAGTTCATCTACTCTATACTTGTTGACTACTGTAATAACTATACGAAAACTGCAAGTTGTGTCCTGTGTCCTGCTATCACGGTTATAGGTACTAATAGTAATAATGGTCAATCTTTAAAGAGTATGGTCTTAGGTCTTATGACCTAAAACTTATGTAGCCAGACCTGAAGCTATAAGTAGACCAATGTAGTAGTATTATGTTGGCTATTCTTATTAATAATAACAAGTAATCCTGATATTGCACGGTTCGTGTAATGCACATGACACACGCAACATAATATACATTATAGCAATTTGCAATACACGCAAAGCACAGTATTCCAGCACACACATCGTGGAATGGAATGTGAAGCTGAAAAAAAACATCTTTGACGGGATCAACAAAAGGATTGTGTTGCGTTACGTACTTGTGGTACAACCTGTGCTCATATTCTCGTCTTACTTCGTTCGTACATACTTACACAGGCAAAGGGCAAGTTGCACTTGATTAGGTATTCGTAAATCAAGGCATGTAAATCAGTGGAAATATTGAGGCGACGGCTACCGCGAAGGAGCAGTTGAGTCGGAGGTGTGTCATCCTATAACGTTATCTACACTTACTTGTTATTGTGACTCATTCCATAACAAAAAAATATACATCACACTCTTTTCTCTCAACTCTCTTGTTGTCATCTCCAAATAATCCGTGTTTTGAGGAAACATAAAGCAGGAATAACTTACGCAAGAACAGAACAACTGTAAATCCAATAAAGTAAATGCATTTATTTACTCTTGTCAGCTAGTTGGGACTCATTGTTTTAAGAAAATTAACTAATATAACATTAAACGTAAGCAAAATGCTTTTAAGTGATATATTGCAGGGCGTAGAGAGAGCCTAATGAATGACTAACTTGGAGTAATTGTTGGTGCTGGAGTATTGAAACGTTGTTCGCATGACGCTGCATGTGCTAAGCAAAATGCCATTTAGACTATATTTTAAACCTATTAGCTGACCTACTTTAGATGCCCTGGTCTTTGACCTTCCTAACAAGTGTTTTTCTGTAGATGTCCAATCCCCAAAATCCAGGTTACCCCAGTGCACCACCACCGTATTACGATGGACAACAACCTCCTAATGCACCGCCCAATTATTTTGCACAGCAAACTGGACAACCAGGTATATTATAATTTTAAATCTGTATTGTATAGGTACATTTCCTGTTTAACCTCCGTACATCTATGTAATTCATTTAAATTGAACTTTACCAAACTAGTTTACCCGAATTTGCCACCTCAAGACTATACAGGGCATCCAGGTATCTTAGCTTACGTATATATATTCTGACAATGGAATCAATCCAATGAGAAATATGCAATTTTTATGCTTGCAAACTTATTACTTTTCAGTGCCACAGCCACAGGCACAGGTGATCGTACAACCCGTGGCACCTACGACAATTACACGCGTTGTTGCGGCGCCTGCCCTTGGACGCCGGGGTACTAGGACCACTTGTCGCAACTGCCAGGCTGAAATAGAAACCAGGGCCACTAGTAGAGCTAGTATTATTGCCTGGATTAGTGCCGGAGTAATTTGCTTAATTGGAGGATTTTGTGGGTGCTGTTTGATTCCGTTTTGTATCGAAAACTGTAAGGACGTGGAGCATTCTTGTCCAAGCTGTGGAGCCTATTTGGGAAAACACTCTGCATTCTGATCACAAGTCTTTCGCAATTTTTGTCACAATCACACAACACAAGTTTGATAAAGGATGCGCTGCTACACTCTGCTGCGATTGTATATTGATTTCTATGATATACAGACATAAAATATTGGGAATAAAACATAAAACATTATTACCTCTATTGCAAAAAAAAAAAATTATATTCATGCTATATAAATGTATAAATCGTCCGTTTTTAAATAAAAGCAACAAGTAAAACAAAAATGTATTGTCTCGACTTTTTTCTTCGCTGTCGTCAATCCATCCTTCTTCCATAACATTTATCCATAATCCATTTGTATTACTTCCGTCCATTACAAAAAGCAGGGAAGCTAGCAATAAATAAAATGGGGTTTAAACCATTTATTGATTTCAAATGGATGCCTACTCGATTTCAGCATTAGCCTGGTGCTATTAAAAGGTTGCTGGTTGAAAAATGAATGAAACCTTGAGCGGAAAAGAATACCAAGTGGATAGGCAGAAGCAGCTTTGTTAAGCAGGAATTTTCCAAAATGTTGCGAATGCCAAATACATATATCATACCATACCATATCGGTTACAGAAAATAAAGGTCAATATCGAACATGAAAAAAACATTCAATTTTACTGAAATTTTTATTCATTTTTTTCTCTTTCCCGTATGCATGGAAAGGTATATCATGTCGTAAATAAGCTTGTTGGCTTGCTGTTGATTATATTAAACTTGGCTTAGTTTGGAGTTGACAATGGCGGATTTTGTCCGCGTGTTTTATTACTACATTCAACGCTAGTTTTGTTTATAATTATGCACGTTTACAATTTTTGCATATTTGTAAAACAAAAGCTATAAAATGAAAGATTTTCGGGAAATTGTGCAAGCAATTTTGGAATTGTTCCAGGGCGGCAAGTATGGCGGAGTAATTATTTGTCATTTAACTACACTATAATATCCATTTAAAGTTTTACAAGGTTCCTTTAATTGTGTTATAAATGGTTTTCAGAGACAAAATGTTGGTAAAACAAACTGAGACGGTGAGCCTCATGGACCCTGTCCCAGTGGAAACCATGATGAGCCCGGTACTGCGCCGGAATTCATTAAAAATTGATAGAGACACGGATATTGGGATGATGGATGGCTCAGTAGCGTTAATGGAGATGATTTGAAAAATGGGACTGGCTAATTCCATTGCCTGTCCCCCCTGCCATTAACATATATATTATATTCCTCATAGCTCAATACTTTTATAAAGTTTACATGTATAATCTGTGACTCGGACCAGCGTATAAGCATAAATAATGTATTTGTGTGTAAACCTGCTCAATCTAGTGTAGGTCGCATGTCTAATAAAAGGACTGGACTAACTTCATAAATAAGATAACAAACGTATTTATAAAATGTTTGATTTATTGTGATGCTATCAGTGTTCTTACAATGGCACGAAATCCTATAAAAATGTCCCATGCACGCACCTGACTGAACGTAATGCTTTTATTATTATTAAGTAACATTCAATATGAAACGTGACAGCTTTGAGATCACGTAGATTATGAAGGACATTGCTTTGACTTCAAATACTTGACCATGTCTCATGTCATCTTACGGCACGAAATCCCTGAGTTCACATGCAAGCTGCTGAATTTTACCGATTGCACTTAAAATCGACAGAAGTGGCAAGGCAAGCATATTATTAGTTAGTTAACCACCAGACACCAGACAATGAGACACCATCTGGAATTATTCCCAGAATGTACCCCGAAATTGAATTTGGTCCTACATGAAACAAATAATGCAAACTGGAAGGATTTTCCTGAGAAAATTTACATCTGGCCTTGCCAAATGCTTGATGGTTTTAATCTCTCCTGCTAATTAAGCCTTACCAATACAATATTTAGGCCAATTCAGCGTTTTTTGTTTGGGAACATGCCGTTTCCTCATGTCCAACCACTTATGGGTCAAATGAGCCAAGCAAATTTGAGTTGGGTAAATTAGCTAATTAGTTTGTATAATAGTTCTTGTACAAATGCTCCAGTGGGTGGTTCATTCTTCACGCGCACACACCGTTAAACAAGAAAAATGCCAAAATTCCTTGGGTGCTTTGCATTTTTGAGGGCCGCTCGAGGGGCATTTGTTATAGCTCATAGGCGGTTAGCCACGGTATCTCCTCATGGAGGATGCGTAATGCCAGAGTTTGAATGGGACTGGGAGGGCCACCAGGTCAGATACCAGGTAATGGAAGATGACCAGGAGGCAACTGTTATTCTGTTCCAAAGATCGAACCTTCGAATACGGAAGCCGGATGGAGCAAATAATGCGAATCAAGACGGAAGAAATTGAATTTGCATGCAGAGGTCATTTCCTCTTGCCAGGTAACTCGCTATTCATTGCACGTATTTATCTTATACGTACAAAATAATATATGATATGACTATGCAGAAGTGTTTATATTGCTCAATTTGCTTACGCGAGGGTCATTTTGATAATTTCAGATTGCAAGATTTAATGAGCCACTACTGTTTGTTTTCAACAATTGTAACTTGCCAATTTAACATAGTTTATATTCGTATATATAAATAAATGACACTTTAATGGAGGAAATATTTGCATTCTAATGTTTTCCCCCAATTTCGAATTTTTACGTGAGAGTTTATTTTTGCAAATACTTTTTAAGCATGCTTATTGCTCATCGGTCTCTCCTCCCTTTTCCGTACCTTTGCCTTTTCCCTTCCCCTTGCCTTTTCCTCCTTTCCCCTTTCCCCCACGCTTGCCCTTCTTGCTACCATCTGATGAAGCAGCAGCCTCTGGGTCCCCACCGTCACCACCACCTGGCTTGCAATGAGCTGTTGGATGTGATTGAAACATAAAAAGCAATTTTTTAACAAACGTACCATATAATAATTTTGAAACTTATTTTGTAACTTACGGTCAGCCAGCTCATTCATCGCTCCTTCCTTATTTTCGCCGGCAACAAGGGCAGATTCTTCTACTGCTGGAGCAGCCTTTAAAAATATTTTAGTTCAAATAATTTGACATAAATTACAAAGTTTTTGCCAAGTTGATATATTATCTTACCTGGCTCAAAGCCACGAAGCCTAGAGCTACCAAAAGAAGAAGGGCAAACTTCATGATGATGACTTTGCGGTTAACTCAAAAGTTTCCAGTGAAAATTTTACGATAAAATTGTAGTACTGTAAAGTTGAGAAAGCGTGGGGAAAGGAGGCAGAAAAAATACTTACTGTACCCTTGCCCCACGTCGAATTTTGATTTTTATAGGTGCGACCCAAAGCGTCATTTAACAAAAGTCTAGCTGTCTACTACGCCTTACACGCATACTTGATCAACTTAATTGTTTACACACACGATAGAGCAAGCTTTCACGGAGGCCTCAATTATCAAAGGGATCGCTGTAGCGTGAGCAAGTTTACGACACAATGAATAAAATATTAGAGCTGGAAAACCATTGTCAAGCAAGCAGATATTTATTTTTAGAAAATAGTTCAGCATTTCATTTTTATCTGCTCTTGGCCCTCACGTAAAACGAAAACCTTTTTGATTCGATATCGATGCCTGATAATGACAATGCAGATAGGTATACCATTTTGTGCACTCGAATGTTCACCATTTTACTATAAATTGTTTGCAGACTGCATGCATAAAGGTGTTTAGTTTATCCGTAATTGTAAGGCGTAATTATTTTAGAAATTCAATATTAAACCAACATGAATCAGATCTCAAAAATCTATTATTTTATTTTATTTTCATCGTCTCTCCGTTGGCCTTGTACGTTGCATTTGCATTGGTTTTTTTGTGTTCTTCGGTAGACTTCAGTAGTTGTACATTATTACAAGGATGAGAGTCGTTGCAATTCTTCTGGGATTGTGCTTACTGGCTATTATTTCAGGAGAGGTCAGACCGTCTCATGATTTACTTATATATTTGCTCATTTTTATTATTTTATAACATTAATGTTTTTATAATTAGACAAGCTCCCAAGAGAATTTGCAACCTGGATTGAGTCGTTGGGATGGCTTAGCCAAAAATAACTTAAGCCCCGCGTTGGAAGCCCCTCTTTCAAAATCCGAAGATTATGAAGAGGGTGACTCTGATGCATCAGAAAATAAATCCTGGGGTCGAGGTAGGGGTCGTGGTAAAAGTAAAGGAAAGGGGAAAGGAAAGGGGTTTGGATTTAGTTTTGGATTTGGAAAAAACAAAGGCAACGATGGGAAAGGGAAAGCCAAGGGGTGGAAAGAAACGGAGGATTAATAGAAACGAAATCGAGCTAAATCGAAATCTTTTCCAAGGTTTGCTAACCATTTGCACAAACTTGTAAACGTTAATATTCGACAATAAAACTACAGCAAGTTCTAAATGTGTTACTTTGCTTTGTGGTGATGGATTAGACAAAATGACAACTAACACGAATTATTAGCGTGCAACCGTGCAATAACTTAATAGAAAATACTTAACTTAATTCATGTTCATGCTCATCATTCAAAATGGTGATGGACAACGTTCCAGCAGGAAAGGGGGCACTCCAGTTGGAGTGTGCATCATCGAATTACTCGAAAACCCAATCTGTAATAATTATAAACCAATACAGTGAGCAGGAATTATACTTTCATTGAGCATATATGTGTAGCAAATTGTTATGTAATGTTTTCCGTAAAATGCATGATTTCTCTAGTGTGCTCATTACTCAGGACAGGAACGTGAAAAATCCCCAATTGTGTTTTGGAATTGAACCTAACTTTCCATGCATTCTTCGTGGGTACTTGTTAACACTGATCTAGCATATATCTAACATTAGTGGCAGACAAATCCAGTGACCAATCATTTTTATTGTGAATTTGTTATATCATCCATCAATCGTTCCGTCATGATCTTCCAATAAGATTAATGTGCGCTGGCCTTTACAAAATCCTGGTATATAAGTCACTAGAGAATCACTAAGCTTGCATTCCAGCTCCTCGCGGTGTTGTAAGAAGATACAGATACAGAACTCATTTCTGAGATTTGTGGAAACTTTTTACGTTCCCCCTAAACACGACAATTTCAAAATGAAGGCTTTCGTTTGGATTTTAGCAGCTCTTCTGGCAGTCATTGCTCTCTCCGAGGTTTTACAGCTTGTCATTAAAATTACGTTTGTAGTTTCCTAAAATTGCTTACATAGGTTTCAAGTAATATTTTTCTATTTCATCCAGGCTTCTCCATTCCCAGCGGAAGCATTCAACGAGGATTCTGAAATTCAAGAAGGTCTAGCCGATGAAGGATTGTCTGACGAAGACAATCTTCAAATGGAATCTTTCGCTGCTGACGATACTTCAACCTCTGGCAAGAAGGGTGGGAGGAGGAAGGGCAAGGGTGGAAAGGGGAAAAGGAGGGGAACCACCGAATCGTCTGCTTAATTAAAGCTCTACTAAATATGATGACATATTATTTGCATGAAAATTGACTAGGGCTACTAAAATTTTGCATTTCCATTTGATTATTTAAAATAAAATAAAGAATAGGTCAATTCAAATATGTGTTTGTGATCATTTCAATATGTGTGCACTTGCGGTCAATGTTGTTGTATTTTATGACGTCAATTACATCAACTAGGTGCACTGCCATAAAAGCTATATATATATATATAATATGTATTCCTATTATCCATTGCATCAAGCTATATAGATTGGTCATTACATTATAGCGCTGTTGTTGGGGTAGTCTCTGTAATCTCTGCAGTTTATTACTTGAGTAGTAAGTTCGTCCAGACCCATACTATTTTTAAACTATGACTATAATAATTGCTAATGGCTTACTTAACTTTTACGGATAATGTTTGTTTCGAAGAATTAAAGTTTGTCAAGCACAATCCACAGCACAGCCACACTCACCATACAGCATCAATCATGCTTTTTAACATTATATCTGAATGTACTTAAAAAACCATATTGGTACTATCATATCATGAAGACTAATGAGTTCATTCAATCCGCTAGAAAGGATTTTAAGTTTTTTATGGTGAGACTGAAGAGCTTTATTACATGTTTTTTCGTACAGTACTCATGAAAAACTCATTGCTCTATCACCGATTAGCTCGAAGAGCCTGACATTTGATGTAAAAGTATATGATGTCATGTAACTGTAATAAGTAGAAATGCATTCCATGTGAGTCATGTAATGTACAGACAATCATCATGCACAAGCGCAATCACTTCGGACTTGAAGAGCCATGAAGCAAGATAAACTGGCATCTAAATTCTTTTGTTATTATCTACAGTGATAGCGTTATGCTTGTCCATCATATAATTCTGGCTTAAGAAGCCACACTTGGTTAAAGAGGAGAACGGGGCAAAAACCAAATGTACAATCATAAACCTAATTTGTAATCCTTACCCTGGTATACTTTTTTAATAACAAAACTGAATAATATTTAAGAAATCATGAATTTTCCTTTAGTCGTTGCATTTTTCCTGACGCTTTCCAGGATTTCAGTTGGTATTCCACCAATTAAAAATAATATTGACAAATTACATTTCTTTAAAATATTAATTCAGTAATTTGTTTAAGCACGCTTTACGTAACTACTATTTTAGCTGTCGACCCAATACTTATTATTCACGGAGGAGCAGGCTCAATCACCGGAGACCATGCAGAACATAAAAAGGTTGGAATGGTGGCATCCATCCGGGCTGGATTTGGAGCACTGCTGACCTCCGACAACCCTATGAATGCAGTGGAGGCAGCAGTACGAGTTATGGAAGAATTAGCAGCGTTTAATGCCGGATATGGATCGGTTTTAACAGAAAATGGAGAAATTGAGATGGACGCGATTATCGTAAACGGAACTGATCTTTCTGCAGGTGCAGTTGGAGCCATGAAGCACGTTCTGCATCCGATTTCAGTGGCTCGCTTTGTTATGAATAGCACTAAGCACGTTTTCTTGGTGGGCGAGTTTGCCGAAAAGTTTGCAGCTAGTAAAGGATTTCCGCTAGTTCCAACTTCGGAACTAATTGCAAATAGTACTGCTGGGTCCGCACCGGGCACTCATATTCGGAAAAGGAGGAGCTCCTATTATGATGTAGGAACAGTGGGAGCAGTTGCCATAAATTCAAAGGGTAACATTGCTGTGGCTACATCGACTGGGGGAATGACTGGGAAAATGGAAGGAAGAGTTGGAGACTCGCCCATCGTCGGAGCTGGCACTCTGGCAGACGATGAAATTGCTGGAATTAGCGGAACTGGAACTGGCGAAGCGTTTATAAGATATAGAGTTGCGTCAAAAATTGCTTCCCTTATTGAACAAGGTATTCCCAAGTTTTTAAGTTAGTATTTTGTCAATAGTGTCAATGGAGTATCTGTAATACCTAATCTAAATAATTTTAGGAAGAAATGCCTCCGAAGCTATCCTCACAGTTTTAAACGGCATGACATCAAAAATTGGTGGTGATGCGGATGGAGGTTGCATTGCCATCACTAAAGACGGAGAGATCGGTTTCAATTGGAATTCAGACCAGATGGCATGGGCTTATGTAAAGCACACGGATGATATAATACACTATGGGGTCAACCGGGGAGAAGATTTTACAGCACCGTTGGTGGATTTTAATCACAACGGTATACACCACTGAATGTGCGAGTGATATGTAATCATAATTTCATGCTAGAAAATAAACAGAATTAAAAGTACTAAAAAAGTTCGAACGCATAGAAATTAATTTAATTGTTGAAATTTTTCGCATTATTTCTATAAGTGACCTATATTTTAAGGGTATACATATAATACGCATTGGCGACAGCATAATGTACAAAACCTCGACATGATGAGTACGAAAAATTTATCTGAAACTACGATCACAACCGTTTTGACCGTTTGAAAATTACTCCATCCCAGCGTCCTTGTAGCTTATCTTGAAATCTCGAGCAACCGGCGTAGTTTCGTCGGCGACTGTTATGATCTCATTATTGATAATTCCAAGATCTGTAACAAAATATTAAACCGTTCTATTACTATCATAATTGCATTTCTGACAGTAGCTGACTATTAGATAAACAATTTATATACCAGTCATTTTCTTGCTCAGATTTCCTTTAGTGACCTCAATGATACTTGTAAAGAGCGTTTTGCTTTTTCCGTTTACGATTGCGGTGATTGTTGGAGACTTCATTTGATACTCAGCACTTTCCTTAAGATAATCAATTACTTGCTGCAAAGTGACGTCCACGTGAAATTCTAAGGAGGTGATGGTGCGAGAGCAAGCAATGCAATTATCCTGCACAAAATCAAGTTCGGGTTATTAGGATGCCATACGATAACTAGGTAAATAAATATTTAAGAAAAACAATGGTACGTTACTTTTTTCTCAGCCTTATAAGTATACGTATATATGCCTTCAACATCGCTGAACACCATGTAGTTATCCATAGTTAAACTACAACTTGTCGCTAGTTTGAATACTTCAGTGGCGCAAGCAGCCGCAATGACAGCGTTCGTTGAAGCAACAGCTGGGATGATCCTTTTAACAACGCCTTGTGTTAACCTATACGTGACTCCACTGATTCCTGCAATGAATATAAAAAATTTTAAACCAAAATTTCAGATATATACCTTACTACTTTCAATTATCTGCTAAACTTACCAAATTGACTTGCTCGCTCTAACGACTTTTCATAAATCCAGTTGATATGGTTTGGATCATCCCCATCTATTGGCAGCTCTTGGTCAAACGGATTCTCTTTTGGCCACTGCAAAATTCTGACGTATTCGATACAGTGCTCCGGAAGTCGAGGAGTGTTTGCAATTGTGCATAACGGAAAGTTTACCTATAAAATACATGCCAGACAAAAGTTATTTACCACATTGTATTGTATAGGATAAATTAATGAAATCCGCATCAATGAAACAGTGATATAAATATAAATATACCTGAGGAGGGTAGAGATCCAGCGTGCACTCAATACACGGATACATAGTAGGCATTATAACCCTCGCATTTCCTTTAAAGCCTTCAGTTCCTCCATCAATGATAGGAATTAACGTAGCCTCATCAACTTTTCCATCCTCATCATACTCCACCAACGACAAAACCATACTGTTAAGCCACCTCCGAGCCACAATAGAGTCCAATCCACACACTATAACATGAAACGATTTATAAAAATCCGTATCCTTATCTTGAATTTTGCAGTGATGCCTGAAACATCAACCAACAACAACATATTTTAAGCTCTTAACTCAACTAAAACTAAACACCCATCAGACAATACCAATTCTTCTCTTTTTTTTTTTGCTTACGCCACAACTTCCGCCCCTTGCACCCTCTTGTTAATAAACGCCGCCGCAGTTTCCGCTTTGGAGCTCCCGACATCCGTCAACCGAAAGAGGAACTGCCGGTTCAAGTTGGAAATATCAATAGTGTCCATGTCAATCACATGCAGCTGCTTGATGCCCAACATGGACAAATTTTTCAGCAGTTCACAGCCCAGCCCTCCAGCTCCCACAATCAAAACACGGACCTGCTTCGTCACCATATCAAATGCCCCCTTGTCCGCCTCAAATTCCGGGTGACTAAAGGGTCCTGCCCTTTCCAGCAGCTTTCGAACGTGAGCATGACGCTCGGGTGGGATCTCCACAGACTCGGCCGCCTTACTACCCATGTTTTACTATACGCACCCTGACAAATCACCACTTTCTACAAACTTTAAAATCAATTTAGCACCACCACCACTGACCACACAAATCCGAAACAAAAAAATCCCTTTACAATTTATTACATCTGTATCATAAAGATGATCCTGCAAATGTGGAATGTATCCGACTAAAATGTATTCTTAAATCCAAAATAGAATTAGACCAATTTTTGCCGCATCAACTTGTTTCTCACTCTGTCAAAAACGACCGGATCGCAAGAGATAGCAGCATTGACTTTTTTGTATACACACACAACGTGATGATACTGAAGATGATGATATGCATAATGCAAAGTACAATATAAACTGCACACAGTTGTGTTGTAGTTGCACACAAGTGAGTAGAGAGAGAGAGAGAGTATCACAAATGGATTTTTGTGTGGATTAACTATTACTTACTGTGGATATTATATTATTGTCCTGTTCCTGCTAAATATTTTGTGTGTGATTCATCTCCTTTGTGAGTGAGTCGTGTGGAGTGTGGAGTGAGGAGGAACACAAATGAGTTTTATGCATAAAACGAATGTTTATTTGTCCTTAAATTTACGGGGATACACTTCTTCTTCTTACACTTCTTTTGGGTATATCTCACAATCGGTAAACCTTTCGAAACATTGCGTTTTGTCATTGAATACCGCACACAATCCAAAATCCAATGCATCATCATATCATCATGAATGCCTATTGCCTACAATGTTGATGGTATGTAAGTATAATGCATGCAAGGAAAAGTAGTATGCTGCATAGCTCATCGTCAATAATAATATCACCATCATCACACACAACCTCAGTACCACCATACCACCACCGGAGTAGCAGCGGAGACGAGTAGAGTGACTTCACCATATTACTTTATATATATGTATTTTATTATCAATATCAGCCAAAACCAGGTAGAGTCCATCCGGATCTTGTCTTGACTAGAGATACGCATACGCATCCCACAAAATTGTTTGCACATCTTCATCTTCATTCTTCAGCCCATAGTGTACAAGAAGACGAAGAGTACACCTACAATCTATTTTTTTTTAAATGTATCCGACCGATCTCTCTGGTAATCCAGGTGTGCACAGCCGTGTGCAAGCAAATACACATATATCCCTTTTGTTTTCTGTCAAGTGAGAGATAACTTTTATGCTCCCCATATTATCTTCATCCAGAAACAAGGGCTGCTCTGCTGCTGTTTTGGCCCTTTTATCTCACTGAATTATAGCTATATATTATTATTAGCTCTCTATGTATATTGCTCGCGAGTGACGTAAGATGATCATCGTCCCGACGGAGTGACGAACGCAAGCTTGGCTTCATATGACGATAAAAACAGTAAAAAAAAAATTATTTCTGTGAAAACTCTCTCTGGGAGAGATTGCGATTGTACACAAGTGTGTGTTTTTATGCAAAAGGGGGTACACATATTTTACAGGGGAAAAATATCTTTTTTAGGGGAATGTAATGCACATTTTTACTACAAGTAAGTGCATATAAAAAAATAGGAGAGTTTGTGTGGTCACTACTACTGTGGCTCAGTGAGTGAAAACCTACAGGTTGATTGTAATAAGGAGAGAGAGAGAGAGACGACGACGGTTTTGGGGTGATTTTGCTGTATTTCATTTTTTGCGTGTGTGCTCATCTTTCATATAATCTTCAAGACATTATTAGAGAGTTTGGGTATATATTAACAAGTAAAAGAAGAGCTTCACTTGGTTCGCAGTCATTCGGTGGAGATATCATGATGTAAAGTAAGGTATACCACTGCTGATGAATAAGTAATGTGTGTAATGGGGAATTTTTTTTTCCTTTGACGAGTTTCCTTTTTGCTATTATCCACTATCTATCTGGCTGGAATGGGATGTGTGGAAATGATGATGTTCAAGCAGCATGTGAATATGCGATGTGATGATGAGCATCACTCTCTTTGAGTAAATTAGTTTTCTGGGTTTGGCTTGGCTTTTTTTTGGATTACTTGTTGTAAACTATGTAATCCTCCTATATTCAACACAGCCTATTTGTGGGATATGATGTGTAGTTTGTGAACAAGGTGAAAAATTAATTGCTTTTCTTTACTTTCATTTTCATATATCAGTAGTGATCGATGACTTAAAAGGAAGGTGTGTGTGGAGGAAGAGGAAAACAGGACGAATATATATATGGAAGTGACACAACAAGATAAAACATCTCCATTTGGATGTAGTAGCTGGATAATAATGTGAACACTTTAAGAGGAGTAGTGTTGGGCTTTTAGTGATATTAAGGTGGAGAGAGTACTTTTTTTCTACTCCTGGAGTGATTACTAAAATTTAAGTGGAGTGAAGGCACAAGGCATTATATGAACTATTTGGGATAGTGTGTTGATTGTGGAGTTGAGAGCAAAATGTCGAAAAATAAGTTGAATTTGACCTTGCCAACAGCAGTCGCCAATTCCAATGGAACTGTGGAACCACCTTCACCTCGGAATATAAACGAGTATGTGTGTTTTGTTACAAATTGCGAGTATTTTTTATGTGATTTGATACGGTATATAATATTTGCGTTGTATGGGTTTTCAAATAATTGTTTTTAGAATTGCATCTATGGAACTATTGGAATCTAAATTATCGGAACTGGAGTTGGATGAACAGCAACGGCAGCGAATGCGATTTTTCATGTGTCAGAAGCAAAAGGTTGGGGAACTCAACGATGAAGACTTTGAAAAACTTGGAGAACTGGGAGCAGGAAATGGGGGAGTTGTAGCAAAAGTGCTTCACAAGCCAAGTGGACTTATAATGGCTAGGAAGGTAAGATTTAAAACTAAAAAGTTTGTACGACTTATGTGGAACGCAAAGATAACGGAACTTATGAGGCTAAACGATTTTTTAAAAATAAATTGTAGATGATTCATCTAGAAGTTAAGCCAGCAGTGAAAAAGCAGATAGTCCGGGAGCTGAAAATTTTACACGATTGTAATTCCCCATATATAGTGGGCTTCTACGGAGCATTCTATTCAGACGGGGAGATTTCCATTTGTATGGAATACATGGATGGAGGGTCCCTGGATCTAGTCTTGAAACGTTGTGGGAAAATCCCAGAGAATATATTGGGGAAAATAACGTTAGCCGTTTTGAAGGGACTAGCTTATCTCCGAGATAAACACAATATCATTCACAGGGATGTCAAACCCTCTAACATTCTGGTCAACTCGAGAGGAGAAATTAAGCTGTGTGATTTTGGCGTATCAGGTCAACTTATAGATTCGATGGCCAACTCCTTCGTTGGTACTAGATCATACATGTCGGTAAGACTGTCAAAACTACACTTGAAAAATTACTATCGTTTGAAAAAATTCTAAGCGTCCTTGTTCTTTCGTTATAGCCCGAAAGACTCCAAGGTACACATTACTCAGTGGCCAGCGACATTTGGTCTTTAGGGTTAAGCTTGATTGAAATGGCAGTAGGAGTGTATCCAATTCCTCCTCCAAACCATTCCAACAATGGAAGTAGCAGTAAGTTATCTATGGAATTGATAACCCATAATACTTATTTTTATGAACACTCTGTAAACTACGCGATGTTAATACTTGTTTCCCGTTTTGCTTAAAGCCCCATCCAGTGGAATGGCTATATTTGAGTTGTTGAACTATATTGTGAACGAACCACCCCCTCAACTTCCAACTGGACAGTTTACATCGGACTTTGAGGACGTTGTTGTCCGATGTCTACAGAAGGATCCAAGTGGCCGACCTGATTTGAACACTTTAATGAATCACCCTTGGATTAAACGGGCTGAACAGGAAAATGTAGACTTTTCAGGGTGGGTTCAAAAGACCATGGAGAACCAGACACCTTCTGAGAGTAAGCGTTATTCATTTCAGGTGCTCGTTAATGTGACATTTAATTCTAACGGATGGAACTTTTTTTATCTTTCAGAAAGCAATGCAGCATAAATATCAAACATGAAGTAATGCAAAACGGAGGAAACGTTCTTCGAATATGAAATCATATATACGTTGAGAAAATATTTACAGCATTTATTGTCAGTGGCTCCTTCTGTCACGCGAAATATATAATTTTAGGAATGATAAAATCCAAGGGTTAAGCAGTTGTCAAACAGCATTAAAAATTTTGCATAGGATTTTAAAAGTATATAACCGTGTCGAATTAAATTTCTCTGAAATCAAACAAGATCATCATTGCCTATGAAGACTTCTTTGACCATGTCGCAACCGCCGCAACTTTTTCGTAAAATTGGTCATTCACAAACAATATTGTTGATTCGCAAACTATTTCGGAAAGTATAACCTCTTCCATTAATCAAAAAAGAGTAACTTAAAATATCTAGTGACAAATTCGAAAATTGGTAGCATTGATCCAGGTCAATCGTTAATATTAACTAATAAGTGTATACTACTCACAAAACTATATAAACACTTTAAATTCAAGTCTTCTCTTCTGACTCACTGAATGCACTAGAACACATTTTTAACCCCTAGCCTGAACCCGTAACAATATGATACCTTGAATACAATTCCAATTTTTGTATCAAAAGATGTCAAATATTCCAAAATTAATCGAAACGATGTATTGTTGCATCGTGTGTATCACATCATAAATGTTATATATGTATTTTCAATGTTCAATCAAAATGTATACAATATAAAATGTATCAATTAATTAACGTAATAATTGCTATATGATGATCGATATATAACGATACACAGGTGCAGTTTTCTTGTACTAAAATATAGTTTTTAAATATTGTCTCACCGTGAATGAAAACAACTATACGCACTCCCATCCTGTCGTGTCACGTAACAGGAAAACTACTTCTCAAAATAACTGATTGCTAAATCACGCATTCATATTTACTCGAGTAAATATATTAGCAATGTATGTATTGCACAAATTTGTCAACTTTTAATACTACTGTGTGAGTACGTAAATGATCAAGTTAGTAATTAAAATTATATATATGTATCTCACTTTTGCCTACATTAACCCTAAACAAAAAACTCTACTGATATTGGTCAATCCAACTTAAAATTACTGAAAAACTTTGTATACATGAAAAAAACAAGAAGAGGTATTTGTACTTTAGAAATTAGTTCTGGTATACGTCAATTGGGAAACGATAAACGATGAAGAAGGGCAATTTTAGTAATCAAAAAAATGTTACAATTAAAGTTGCACGAGTTCTAAAAAAATGCATGCTTAAATAAGTGATGATGTGATTACTTAATTGTCTGTCAAGTTGTCAAATATTCTCAGTTTTATGGATGCAACTGCCAGGTGGATTTGGGCGGACGAAAAAAGTGGACTTACTTACCTTCGAAAATGTAATCCACACAGGCGACCACTACTGAAGCATTTACTGTGGACATTTTTTGAACTGATTTAAAACAGGAATATATATGTTAGCATTTATTAGCATGTATGACGATGATGTATAATATACGTATACGTATTATAGAAAACATAATCTGCTTTTTGTGTAGAGGTACTTACCTTTAAAAAAATGTCTATTGTGTTTATTTGAGAATATATGGGTATAAATTAACACGGTTGATTATATAAGTATGTACCTGCCAGCGTAAAATGTTTTCAACGCTTTTTGAGATTACTTCCTGTGAGCATTTTGGGATTGAGTAAAAGTTTATTATTATGATTTTTTGTAATAAACCTAAATTGTTAATACCAGGTATTACATGGTATACTAGTGTGCAGTCTGAGGCGTGGCTCTTCCTTCCCGTTTTTATTTTTCGTTAGTAGAAATTGTGCAAGCAATATATTTATTTCTGTAAATTGTTCATTGGAAAATGTTTTTTTCATAGTTAGTTAGCTAGTATACTATTTGACAAAGCAGCCGTTGATATGATCCTATGTTCGTGATGTTATGCACAAAAATGTGGCATTGAAATCTGTTTGTTCAGTGTTTTACGTTAAATAACTGTGGTATTACTCGTATATAAAGTATAGTTTAAGATGTGAATCTTTATTAAATACATATTAAATTTACATGCATATAAATACATATTATTATTATTATTATTGAATCTTGTATTTGCCATTTGCAAAACTTTACTGCGGTCGAAATGAGACCAAACGAGTAAATTTGTTGTAGTGTCTGTAGAATTTTTCTGTAGAGTAGTTGGTAGCGAATAAAAAAACTGTCGCATTTTGTCGTCACGTATATATGCTTGAGATTTTAAGGTGTCGATTGATTTTAGTAATAGAATATCGCACAAATTGTCGCAACACAAAAGAGATAGTCCTGCATGGAAGAGAAACATCATTGCCCAAATTATTATTTCAAGTACTTTATTCCATGACACTTTTATCATTCATGTCCCATATAGTATATCTAACAGTGTACGTTTCTAAGTTTCAACTTCACTCACCGACATGAACGTATAGGTCGCATAAGAGTCAGAATCAGCATCCCAGAGACACTTCATCCCAACATGAATCCCGGCACCAATCTTTTCCCCAACCACAACATAAGTGACAAACTTGTAGCGAGGATAATTAAATTCAGCTCTCATTTTCCCCGTTAAAATCTTTCCAATTTCGGCTACCCACTCGTCTGCCAGGTCAGGATGATACCGTTTCCTTTCCGGGTGGAAGTACTCTTTCAAAGTGACCTCGATCATTTGCTCTACCGCGACATTACTAAACCGTTCCCCGAATTTCGGACGAATCTGAAATCCGTCTAGATCGTACTGAGCGAGATTTTGAGCCAGTTGAGAGTTATCTTCAACTTCCACTACGGGACCCGCTTTGGGAACTGATCGCTCTTCACTGCGGCTCTGGCTCTTTTCTCTACTGTCGCGGTCAGAGCTGGATCGTGATCCAACAAATCCGTGAGGTTCTACTGACATGATGGATTGATTATTCCACTGATTTTATAAAATGGTAATAAAATTAAGTAGGTAGTATTGTTACTAGCCACATATTAGGCCAGAGTATGAACTCGTATACACACAGACAGTTTATGTTGTAATGAAAGTCATACAATACGAAAACATGTTGGCCAGCAGGTGTAAAAATGTTTTGCATATATAGTAATAGTTGTGTGGTGGTGGTGAGTTGAGTGTTTGTTTGGTCCTGGTGTTACATGACCAATCGATTAATCGACCCAAACGAAGAAAGTGTAGAGAAAACCTACGAAATATCATCTATTCGTCAGTATTGCACTATGCCATGCCACAATCTAGTGCTTGTCGCATGTCATCATATGAGGAATACTAATACATGATAAAAATGTATTTATTGGAGCAACGTTTCTGTATTTTACGGAAATGTACAATATATATGAACATGAAATATATCCTAACTAAGCTTGGACAATTCACTCTAAATTATGTAATCTTGCTAAAAGCAGGAGTTTGCTGCGATTCCTTGCTTGGTCAAACTCCACCGACTCTTTTATCATCGCATTTTCAAATCGAATAATTTGCACGGGAAGGTACAAAATCGTCCAGATACCAGCGATTAAAGTGCATACGAGGACGGCCACAATGAAGATTATTTTCCATTTCCGTTGTCTTTCCCGTAGTTCTCGAACATAAGATCTAAAATCTCGAACTACTGGTTGACGATCGGGTGCGGGTGGTATGCCAGCGTGTTTGGTAAGAGTGCCTGGGAAGATAATGTGACTTTGTTCATCAGCAGATGTCGTCGGACCTTCAGTAACGTACTCTGAAAAGGTCGAAAACGCGGATGCAGATCCGGACGCGAGTGTAGTCACGGATTTAGATCCTAAATCAGATTCTGTCTCAGGAAGCATTGCGCGGGCTAATGATATAATTAATCGAAGATATTTGATTTTAAATACGCCAGTGCTAGAAAAAAGCTCACTGTGCTAGAAGTTGTAGTACTTTTTCAAAATTTCGTGTTTAATTGAAACAGTGACTTTTTTAACTTGTGGTAAGACATCCTTGGGTAAGACAGATTTGAGGATAGACAAGAATTGATATGAATTATCCGAATTATCCCATATTCCCTCATTGAAATTCGATGCGCCATACCATGACGATTACATCCCGTTAGTCTATCTACGAAGGCGTTTGCAGTTTGCCGTCTTGTCGGTTTATCATACGCTCTCCCTCACTAAAAAAATGGAGGAGCCAGTTTCGGGGCTAACCTCATTGTAACTAGTACAGCTAAAGCTGCGATCGAGACGAAAACTCCGGTCAACATTTTCCAAATTTTATTACGTCTGGTGTATTGTTGATGGAATGTTCCTTGGAGGTGAATGCTCAGTGGGATTTGAGGCGTTGGAGGAAAGTATAAAATGGTCTCTGAATTTGTTTGAGATTTTGATGAATCCAAATTAGGTTCCATGATTTAGTTCAGATGAAAGGTGAAGGTTTAGTGAATTACGATAAGGGACTAGTTTCAATTCTATATAAGATTCCAATCAGTAATACATTGCAACTAGGAAGTAAAGCGCGCAAAATTATGTGTGCTTATAAGTTTAGGCTAGAAAACTAACCTTATTAACTTGACATCCTAACACAAATTGCTCGCGCCCAGAAGTTTGGACTGAAACTGAAGCGTGAATTGAGCTGAAATGAAAATTGCAGGAGCCTTCAAATGGAATGGATTCTCATTCATTCTAGATACAGTTTCACAATTTGATTTTTGATTTTAGTCCAGAATGAACGTCATAGATTCTGACCCTAGTCACATTCGTTCTTACCAATTCACGTTTCCATGTGGTATTTCATTCATTCGAATTTTAGATAGCTTTGAATTCGATCAAGATCACAAAGATCCGGTAAGCACGNAGCTTTGAATTCGATCAAGATCACAAAGATCCGGTAAGCACGATAGTTTGCAATTGCAATCCCACAAATAAGTGTCAATCAGTTTCAGCATTTTTCTTCACGATAAGATTCTTGTGTCGGACTATCGCTGCAGTACTTCCAGTATCATGTTAAGCTCATTTGTTGCATGTAGCGTTGTTGCATGATGCCCTGAAAATCCCTTTTGCTCATAAAATACGTATAAAGTTCATTATTTCATATCCAGCAGATCCACATACCTACCTTATGCACAAAGTGTATTATGTTTCAGTGAAAAGCAGAACAACAATGTCAAGAATGACATCGTTAATGAAATACAATCCACTCTTTTACTTTCCAAAAAGGGAGTTTTATGCTTTATACACTTTTGCTACCACCTTAGAAATCATTACTTCCTTCAACATCCCAGCGTCGTCATCGTCAAAGAAGTGTAGCCCCAAGGAAAGGACGAAATATATCCAAATATAAATTCTAATTCATTAAATGTTGAGTTGAATGGTTATGAGGTTTTCTTGCATTGATTGAATTTCAAGGAATGCAACACCCTCTGCCATAATACTGTAAACAGAAGGGTGTACCCCTACTTCATTTCAGGCACTTCCATGTAACCGGATCCTGCACATGCGGATCTGTGGCATTTCACATCCTTTGTAACCACAATACGAATGCGAAGAAAACCATCTTTATAACATGTAGTGGGACAGCAATAAACGTTTATAAACCTTATATTTTTCCCTTAAAAAAATTGTCCCACAATCCCAAATCAAGTTTGCCCCAAATTCTGAAGTGATTATATACAAACCCATAATTACAAATTCGGTGGGAGTGGGAATGGCTTGTTGAACTCATGTTGGCTTTAGCATTCGACTCCACACACTCACTCATTTCATTTGCGTAAATTACAGACTACCCAGGTTGGTTCCCATCCTTTCAGCTGCCTTTAATGAAATCAACATGACCACTTTGAAAATAGCTATACCACCGAGAGTGCCTGTGCCTTTGTCTCATTTTTCTCATTTCCAAGAAGAAGACTCCATTACCTTTTTCCACCTTTCCACGACAAGATATAAAACGACCAAAAAAAAAAGAAGTTTGATCTCGCTTTGTATGATCCATCCTGTTGACTACTCTCGCTCTGTCAGTTTATCCGAGCATGTGCGCGCGGGTCCGCTGGAGATATCCATGCACGCATTATATTATGTGAGCCACAAAACTGAATGCCAGGATATCTACGTGACAATGATATAACACACCTTAACCACCTCTACTACTACTACCCTTCCGTATATTATATATGTCTTTTCTTCAAAGTTAACCAGCTGAAGAGAATGCCCAATAAGACAAACAGAGGGAGACCAAAGTTCTTTTATTTCTTACGCCGTACATGCACGTCGTACGTAGCGCACACTGTGTTCACATATTATTTTGCCACCCTTTGCTCTAAAAAGGATATCCCAACTTCTCTGCTGCTCCTGGTCTGCTGGCTGCTACGGATAAAAGCATAAGTGAACAACTCTTCGGCACTATGCACCCCAACTTCAACAGAACATCTCTCTCACTCAGCCAACAAGCAAGCAAACTATATATCCCGTTCACATTATACGGATCCCCATCTGCACCAAAACGTAGACATTCTCTCTCTCTGAGGAAAAAACCTTTTGTATAGCATAGCATTCCCAGCCTTCCTCAGTTCAGTACAAAGTGACGAGCCGTGCTGTTGTGCTCTTTTTCCGAGTTGAAAGCTCTATACACACATGAGCCCCATAAAACTTTCTGTTCCAGTTTTCGCCGAGGATCTCTCTCTAAACTCAGAATACCTGAGAGCTTTTACAGTTGAGACTGTGTATATCTGCACGTACACGTTAGACATTAGGCATACACACATTGTGTATGTATGAAATGGTTAGAAAAAGTTGGAGCGGACAAAAAATATCCTTTTTTTGTAATGGAACACCTTGTCCATAATAGCTGAGCTTGAGAGCTCACTAAACTCACAATCTTATATATATACACTTTTTTATTCCCTCTCTGCATAATCACATGCATACCCCCTAAAGCTGCTACAATATAAAATCGCATCTTGTCTTTTAGTAGTTTTGTGTGTGGATAGTGTGATTACCATCAGAAAATATACACATTTTCCAAAGGATGAAATAGTCAAGGATTACATGTTATTATGCTATTTGTTTCGCCTTGTGTTGTTGTAGACCCGGAGAGAGGAAGAAATTGTAAATGTGAATGTGTGTGAGTGTGTGGATGTGTTGCGACTACCACTGCTGCTGCTTCCATACATTTTATAGAGAAAAAAATGTAGGTATCCCATCTCAATTCATATTCCGATGGACGGATGTAGGTTGTTGTGAACGGAAAATTGTGCAGATACACAAGTGGTGGATTATAAGTATATTGTTATGTGTGCTCATGCCCGCCATCAAATATTTACTAATGACTTATTAAGCTATTAAATACGTTCCGCTGAGAATCTAATTTGGGATTTGGGCTGGACATTTAAACTATTAACGAGGACTTTTGTTTTAAAGTCTATCTGCATAAACGGATTAACTAAGGGGTGAAACGTACCTATATATATATATACAGATTTTTACACACAAGTTCACTCACAATCCTTCCAAGTTGTTCCAAAAGTGATTGTGAGATGAAACTGTACAAAAAGTGACGCGAGTGCCACAGGTACTAAAAGTCGTATAATATAGCAAAAATTGTTATATTGTTTAATGTTAGTGGTGACAGTTGACAGTGGGATTGTGAAACATCTATATGACCTTTCATTCAAACATCCTATAAATACGTAAACTCTTGTCGTTCGAAGCGTCAACCGACAACTGGAAAGGAGTAAAAGGATGGCGAGAAATAACGTATGTTGTTTGTTTTTTATATATACTTTTGATAATAATAACACTAATTTCATTCATGTGGATGTGGTGTCATCATGCTAGGTTTCATTAACAAATCGTCGTCATCATTCATGTTGTGCATGTCGTCGTGATAATAGAGTACATACAACATGCATATAAACAAATAAGTTTGCTCGTCACTCTGCTCCTGATACCTTTTATCAGCATCCCACACACACACACACACATTCATATAAATAAAAAACACTATTAGGCTAAATCAATCAATACTATTTTTTCTCCTGCGTCATTCATTTGCATTCAATCCATGTTGTGCTTGGTAGTAGTAGCATATTATATTATGCCATTTCGCAGAGGACTTTTTTTTACTCTCATTAATGACTTGTCTAGGTCTGGTCTAAATATCATTAACACAACCAGTTCGCTGGCTCGCCGCGTTTTATGTTATAGGTGTACAGAGGAATTTTAGCCATTTTCTCTTGCTTCTTATTTCCATCCATGTGATTTTTATTTTCATCCCTGGGAAACTGTGTCAGTCGAGTCATCGGGCGGAATGAAATTCGGAAAATTGCAAAAAGAGGGATTGGATGGCTGACTGGTTGAATAATACTCTTCTGCTCCTCTCACAAACTTTTTTTTTGTATTTTGCCTTCCAGTCTGTATACAATTCACACCGTGAGCTCTATTCTGTGAGAAAAGGGAGGAAAAACTTTTTGACAATCACATTCATAAAACAGTAACATACCATGAGAGCCAGCTTAGGGGAATGTTATAATAAAGCGGAAAACTTTTCGGAAAAAGTTTTTCTCCCTTGTTGGCATCCACTTTTAAATCCGTATAGGTATATAAAACCCTCTTCCTAATCTGTATAATTATAGAGGGAAAATATCTTGTGGAGAGACATGCACAAGAGGGGAGCGAAAACGTCTACGGCAAAAAAAAAGTTTTTCAGGATATCGTTCCCGTCTTCCACACAAGTTTCGGCTGGGTATGGGTATAAAGAGGGAATAAGAGTAGCATAATATATATAAAGTCGTTTAAGAGGGATATTACTTCCCTGGTATGTAACCAGTCTGCACAGCAATGGCACAAGTCTGGATATATACTTTTTGTCCTTGTGATGATCCAACATGGAACATATGTATGCCTCTGTCGGATATAGAGTACACGTGCGATATATACTTTACATATGGCCCACCAACCGATCATATTTCCGTTTTCCTGGGATGGTTCTTCCGAAAAAAAAGATGTATACATTGTTATAAAAGTGGTTCACGTAGGCTGGTATAAAAAACCGAGAGAGGAGGATGGTATTCCAGTTAACTGTCCAAAACGACGGCATATTCTTTCTTTAAATAAAAAAGATTCAGACTCCAGCAATGGAACGTGGATAAAATGTAAGGGATACATATAGAACCACAACGGAGAAGAAGAATGCACATTCTCCGCATCTGAATTTTAGCAGATTTTTCGGAGCCGCTCGGATATTGATGTTGATGATGATGGCCTTGTAAAAAAATCTTGATCATAATATAATGCCAGGCAAGTTTCTCCGTTTTTTGGATGCTCCTTTAAAAACATCTCTCTTGTTCGTGCTCATGGCGTGTGTGTCTGTGTGTGTGAGTGTGTGTGGGCAAAATTGACTGGAACTGGAACATACAGGAGGATCCACGAGAGTGAGCACAAATCTGGTTGTGTGCATATTATCTAGGTTACTATGCATAGGCAGGGACCGTGTGATCGTGTAATCCTAGAAGGGAAATCTCCATTCTGCGTTTCCTCTTTCTACCAGAGATCTCCTCACTAACTGAATCAAACAGGCTTTTTGCATTTAATGAATACCACTTTCCCTCTTGCTAGCTAGCTAGCTACAGGGATATGGATGTTGTAGTAGTTGTGGAGTTCATTAGGAAATGGAGAAAATGAAAGGAGGATGTGAGGTGGAAGTGGAATGATACAACAGGGCATTGCACTGCTATAAAATCACTACCAGCTGGAGGGTGTTATGCTGGAGCTGGATGGGGTTGCAAAGCAAAGCAGAGGCGAGAAGGTTGGGTTGGGAAACGGGAACATGGGAATGGAAAGTAAATCTAATTTTCGTTGTAATTTCACACTCACTCTGCATGACCCACTGGATACGTCGCCATAAGGCACTATAGGTATATGCAAATGATATGCAAGGAGGTGACTTTTCTGGGAACTAGAAGCTATGATTTTGCTGATAAGCAAACTTTTCCATTACGTATACCATATGTCGGTATAGGTACGTATAGGTATGTCTTTACGAGAATTGTACTTTTATGCAGCGCATTTGATGACTGAATAGTCAACATCCATTTTAGATACATGTTGGTGACTGGTGACTTTTGAATTTGTACATGTCTGGGATTGTTGGAGTAGTACGAGGGATCAAATCTCACAAACTAATTCAAAGGAAACTAAATACTTCATTTGATTTTACATTATAGGAAAAATATTATGTTCACTGACACCCTATGAAATTCGACTCCGATCTCTGATCCCAATAAAATGCCGGACAAGGAGAAAGAAGCCCTGCAATGGGACACCTGGCTACTGGAAGCGGTTCGGAAGATCCGCACCCAAAAGCAGCGACCCGGGCTGGATCGCATATACAACGCAGTTCGCCTTCTGGCAGAAAAACAGGAACTTGCGGAACACTCCCAAAAGTCCCCCATCGCGCCCATATACCACGTTCAATTCAACCAAATAAAAATCGAGCAAGTGCAGCGCCACCTCGACCGCGCCGTTCGGAATGGGCTCCTGCTCAAAGTGTACTCCAAGGGACAGGCGACATACAAATCTGTGGATAAATCAGAACGAAACTTAAATTTAGCGAGAGCCCGTGTCGGCGAGGAAAACGGAGAGCTGGGAAAGTGTCTACTGAAAGTGATTCGTGAGATAAGTGAGTGCGACGTCCCGGTGCCAACCACCTCCTCGGTGACAGTGTCCTCTTTAATGACAACAAACTCGAAACCGGTGAAACCAGGATATACTTTTGAAACTATTGAAGAGTACGTGAGACACTCGCATGTGATCATTTATCCGGATGACAAGGACGACCACTTTTTCCCCACTTTGGTGAAACAAGCTCTGAGCAAAGAGTGCGCACGGGGGAAGCTTGAACTTGTTGGTGGGGAATTTTACAGAATACCACCGGCACAGCAAACGTCGTCGACATCATCGACATCCTCCTCCAGCTCGGGGAGTTCTTCCCAAGGGAATCCAGGAACAAAAGTGAAAGCCCAACAGAACTCGGCAAATCCTGCGAGCTCGTCCTCCTCCTCAAATAGCAACAGCAGTTGGGCTTCAACGAGTAGCTCTCAGTCGAGCAAATGTGTGACCAAAAGTATCGCCAAGGGTGGCAGTAGCGGTGAAACTACTACTACCACCACTCAGGAAACAACTTTCTCAGGGATTTCTTCATCTGTCAAAGTGAAAAGTGCATCATCATCTTCGCAGTCCTCCCCAGGGACCCCACTTATCAAAAAGGACAGTAATGCAAGTGGGAGTGGTGGCTCAGGTAAATTGAAAAAGGAGAAGGAATCAACCTCTAAATCACCTCAGTCTTCGTCCCCTCCCAGGGCCAACTTGGATTTGTCGGAGGCAGAGGAAATAGCTTTGGTAACGGAGCAAACCGCCCGGGCTGTCATGTTAGTAATGAAGGATAGACGACCGGGTGAGAAGCCTGGACCACTATCTCTAGCCGGGTCTGGAGGTGGCGGATCCTCTCCTAAACAAAAGAAATCCCCTGATGCGCCGCCACGACCGTCTTCAAACACACCGTCACCAGTACCATCATCATCGGCATCCTCCCAGAATGATGGAAATGACAGCTTGAAATCTGTTCCAGATCAAGTGATACCGCAACCACCTCCACCACCACCAATAACTCAGCAAAGTGCTATAATATCCTCCTCCTCGTCCTCCTCAGGTGGTGAAAGTGGTGACGATGAAAAGAGCTCCGTGGCGAAGGAGAAGAGCGCTCATTTGTCTGATGACAATAGCTCAACCGCGTCCACATCTTCACAAAAGTCGGACCATAATTCGACGAGCTCGGGTGGCGGATCTCACAAGAGCGGAAAGGAAACTGCGATAATTAAATTGATGGTGCCGTCCTTTCCCGGGCGGAGTAATACCGGGGGTAACGGTAATTCAAAGAATTCCTCTGGAGGAGGAACTACCACGTCTAATCCTGCTGGGAATGGGAAACCTGCTTCCTCCACCCCAGCTCCAGGGAAAGGGGTAGTACAACAAACGACAGTTATTCCATCTGATAAAAATCCTAAAACTGGACCCACGACGGTGGTCCAATCTTCTAATTCTCAGGCGGCAGCAGGAGCGGCAGCATCATCCTCCTCGGATGCATCACAATCACCCTCCCAGCCAGTGGCCGCGGCGACCAGTGGGAATGCCAAAGGGAACAATAATGCTCTGAGTATTTCCAGCATTGCGTCTGCCATCATGAATAAGGTAAGGACAACAAAACACCTCTTTTCTTCTTGTATTGATTTATGTATGTACACATACGTCATCGACGTGACTCGTGATCAAGCTTATTTTCGTGCAAGGCAAGGACAAGAAGATGTGAAGGTCTACAGTTACGCAAACAAAATATTATTTATCATACCAGGAAACTTTACAATTTGAATTAATTGCACATGTCGTGGTCTACGGATGCTTATTAACCTAAACCTATTGTAATGTGGAAGGGAATGCAATAAAATAGTATTTCCAATTATAGAATGATGCCTGAACAAGCATGAAATTGCAATTGATATGAAGGCATATTATGAGAAATATGCAGTTCGAGTTGCTCATGTTGCTACTCCTGATTCCAATCGGGGGAATCCAATTAAATTTAGGAGTACCTCACTCTGGACAGCTTGACTATAGTCAAATCATTTGCGTTGTGGCACAGTGCGATTTATTGGTTGTAACAAGGAAAATGTGCAGCATAATAAAATCCTGTTTTCTTTACACTCTATTTGCCATTTAAATTTTGAAGTGGGAATGAAACAAACCAACAATGTACTATTTCATCGTAGGATAACTTTAGATAAATCAAATCATATACCACTATAAATCAAATACTACAAATAAAACCTCCATTCCAAATGAAACACCATTTTTCTTCCAATTAAACTCGCATTACTTTTTAAAATCCTTTTGAAGACACTTTAAAAAAATGTCAAGTTGGTTCCAATTTCCAATATTGATTTTCCATACGACTCTGATGATCATCATTTCCATATAATCTGTTTTCCTGATGAACCCCTAAACTTTTCAATGCACTAACCTTCCCATTTATTACACAACAACGTCAGCTTTGACACATATGCTGCTGCTTCCTCAAAAAAAAAAAACTTGAACCTGTCAACACCATTTTTTTTCCAAGTGGCAAAAGTCTACACAAAACGGTTCATCTTTTTTATTCTACTCCACAACTCTCAAGTAGACGCATTTTGGAAGTTACATTCACTCTGCTGATGAGATTCTCATCTGGTGCGCCTGTTTCCCTGTGGAGACCCCCAAATTCATTTTTATCCAAATAGAGGAGGATAAGTGGTCAATGTGTAAACACAAAAATGCAAGTGTTACATCAAGTGCACACCACTTGGGATATCAAAAGCACAGATTGAATTTCGTTTTTCGTCTTTGCTGCACTTGTCTATCCTTTCTGAACGACGGGGGCATATGGTTGTCACTTGTGGCAAATGGGATGCATTCCATTCCACCACGAGTCCAGCCAGAAACGCGTCGTAGTAGTCGTGTCGTGTCGTCGTGGTGTGTATTACAAATCTCTAAAACAAAGCGTCTTCCATCCAGCCCGACATAAAATACAAGCAAACATATTTAGAGATGAGATGAAGATAACAAAAGGAATCTAATCAAATCTGAAGATTAGATTACATCATTTTTTTTTCTTCTTCGAGAATACGCACACACACTTCATACAAGTAATCAGCCAATTATTCCTCGTGGGGTCTACATCACTTTAGCGTAGCTTCTTGATTACTCTCTCTATATTTTCCAGCGTGCTCAGCAAGAAAAAGGATTCTTTCGGGGGAGAAATTGCTTTTTTTGTTCTCCAACTATGTGTGCCGTATAGTATACACCCGTGGCCCGTGTGTATATAGCATTATTCCCAGTTATTGAATTAGATTCGTTATCCTCTCAAATAATATATTATGGATCACTTCAATAATTTCCCATTTTTATTTGTTTCCCGTGGAACGTGCTTCCGTGCGTGGGTGACTACTGCGAATGGATACTCATAAAATTGGGATTTTCTCATCATGATCATGATTAATGTTGACTGGTGGGATTGCTCTCGGAGCATTTAATCAATTTCGGTGGAGTAAACCCTCCCAATTTTTGAGAGAGAGAAAGAGAGAGAGGTTATGAGCATGGTGTTCGTGTCCTTTCCTCGGCTTTCCCCATAAGTTCCTCGACATATTATTGGCGAGAATAACAGTAATTAACCGCTTTTCCACTAACAACTTTTCGTAATATTGTATTTGTTGATGGTATAGTATATATATATATATTCTTCGCAGTCTCGTCGAATTCAAAATGCAGGCGGAGCTCCACAACCTGAGTTGGTTATTCCCGGCGGACCCCCCTTATGCATAATTTGTGGAATTGAGGTAGATCCGAAAGTGGATATCGTGAGGGACTCTTCGTATGGTGACATGCTCCAGTTGTACTTTTCCACGTGTGAAATCGACGTGAAACCCGAGTTGTGTAGGAATTTGGACACTTGTGGACCCTGTTTCGGACAACTTAGGAAACTGCTAGAGACTAATGACTTGCTCAACTATTACGAAAACTATGCGACTTTAGTGAGGGTGAAACTTTTGAGGAGGACTTTGGACAGGATCGAAACATTAGAGAAGACTGGGCAGGACGTTCTTAATAAGATACAGTGGACCATTCAGAGAAGTACTAATGAAATCGCTATAAAACTCAAAAGCCACACAATTCTCTTATTTTTTCCCCTCTCTTATAATTTCAGAACACGGAAAAAATTTAAAAGCCTTGGCTGTTGAGGAAGAACAAGCTAGTGCTATTCTCGGCCAATATAAAACTACTACGTGCTTTGAAACAGCGTTAGACAAATAGCGGTTCAAGAATCTCTTTATACTTTATATCCTTTACTCACAAGTTTTATACTTTTCTATCTTCTATTTACAAAAATTCAATAAACTGTAAATCAAATTTATAATTTTCAGCATACATCATTACATTTGATAGTTTGATAGAATCTTCACACCCGTCGCGTCCTTTCAAATAGCTTGTCCTCCACCAGCTTTTTTTTACTTTACTTTTTTATTTGCATTACTCGGGAAAAAATATGATTGACAGTAATCACAGCAATTACGTCTATAACTTGGACCATTTCCATTCAACTTGCAGAACTCCATGTGCTCTATAGCCCTCATTCAAGTGCACCGACACCAGAAACCATCATCACCTCACAAAGCATTCTGTCATGACACAGGAAAAAATGAGAATGACATTAGTACAGTAGCAGACCCTAATATCAAACCTTCTTTTAAACGTATTTTTTTAGGGTAAATTGTGTTTCTTCCTATACTCAATGTTCCAGTAGTCATTATTTACTCTCTGCTCATTCCCACTCCTCATCTGCCTGCCTCTCCAGTGGAAACCGCCGTCCTGGATAAATGGGCTGTGTGTGTGTGTGTTGTCAAAAGAGGTGAGGGTCATTTCCCAGCGGTTGGTAGTATATAAAATGCCCATCATCCTCTTCCGCAGAGAGAGTTGAATACGTATCGAAAAAATATATAAGAATGCAACAGTGGCAGCACTCTTTTTTTTCTCTCTCTCTCTCATATTTCCTCATTTGTCTGTACACTTGATGACGGTACTGATGATGATGATGATGACGGTTTAACACGTAATTTGACGCTCTAGAACACGTCTTACAATATAACCAGTCTTTTTCTCAAAGTCAAAAGCGATATTGGGTCATTCATTCCTTTCTTACTTTTCACAAGGCAAAAAAAAATTTGAGCGGCAACGGGCCGACATACGACATCACATCACTCTATTCTTCCCTTTTAATACGATATTAATGTAATTCCTTTTGTTGTGTTATGTAAACCCCTCATTATCGCTCCTACCACCACACGGGATATACCTGAAATGCAGAAAAAAAGTGATCAACACGATAAACTGGAAAATATAAGCATGATGTATCTCTCATATAGACTCTCATCGCACGGCTACTACGAGGTTGAGATGCGCAACAATATCTGTACTTATTATATGCTTTTGTGCGTTGTGTCAATGTTTTCTGTTGACTGCCAAATAAGGTCTTGGCTCCTGCATCCAGGGAATATGGGTAGTAGCCCCAGGCGGAGTAATTCTTCTTGACGGGGAACAAAACTGTCTGGTGTTGGTTGGTTGGATCGTGGAAAATATTCCTATTTTGCATGCATGGATGACCAAGCACAAGCTTGGTGGCGCGGTATAATCTCTTAATGTACATGAGCTACGTGAGGAGAGTGGAGGAATACTAATTTTTTTAATAAAAATGTGCTGGAATGTGTGTGAGTGCTCACAATGCGCACCTGTAAGCAAGCAGAAATGATGAGAGCTTTCAATTCAGGAAAAATTGTGGGTTTATTATTGCATCACAAAATTTTATTATATTACAAGGTGATGTGATGTGTGGCAGTTGGCAAGGAGGAATGTGTTGTTCTCAGAATAGTGTGCAGTGTACACATCCCAACAAATTAATCACCACCAAACCAGACACTCGTCTCTACCTGAATTAATTACGGGGATTTAAAGCCATAATATTATTAGCTTTGATAAATGTATATAACCAATACAGGTAGTTTTTTTTCTTTGATACATTTTTTCACTTTTACATGTTAATCCCTACTGGATAACGGAAATGACTAAATAATTGTCCACTTTCAAGCTCTCATTGTTCCAAACATCATCATAATATCATTCTTCTCCAACACCCATCATCATCATCAACATCATGAAGTATATACAAACCTCTCTTGGAACCTTTTTTTAGCTGAGTCAGAATAGTCAGTCAGTCAGATCACAACGAGAATGAAAAATTATTATACATTTTCCGCAAGTCATTGTGCATTTTTTATGAACGTGTCATCATTCACGTACATCATCATCGTTCCTTATGATAATAAATACGTACGACAATGATGATATAGATGCGCATTTCGGAGGAGCGTGATCCACAACAGAGACTTTTAGGGAGAATAATAAAATCGTTTTGAAAGGTACCATCCTACCTACCATACATACATACCACCACGAAAAAAAAATGATGACAACATTTACCATGTTTTTCACGCTTCTTACACACACAGGAGCTAGTAGTAAAAACTAAAACATTTGGTGGATAATCTGTTGATGTGTCCACTCCAATATCATTTCCCCCCTGAAGCTTCGACAATGGGATGCAGTGAACTGTTGATAAAAAAAATGTGAGCATCTGCAACAGGACAATGTCCTTTTCCCTCGACATCGCATCGACATCTTTTCAGTGAGGATATGATGAAGACGTAACAAAAAATTATTTTTTTTTGCCATAGTTGATGTTTTTTTTATGAATGCATCATCACATCCATAATTAATTAACAAAGCCGAGTAAACTGCATGTACATATTTTTCCTCTGTTATTTATATAAACTCTTGTTAGATATCTCCGATGAAATATTTGGGATGAAAAGTGGCGACATGAATGAGAATCATCTCACCTCCGCCCACCTGTTCCCCATTTTTCTGTCACCTGTTGTGTGCGGAAAACGACTCATAATAAAGTAATATTCACAAAGTTGGCTGTATATTATTTCACTGGATTTGTAAACACAATGGACATCCTCCTTTTCAGAGAGACGCTAATAAGCACTCTTCTGAACTATCTCAATTTGAAGGAGTGCCCTCCCAAAAAATTGTTGTCCGTGAAAAACAAAAAAAAAGAAAATCATATTCAATTATCCCGAAAAAGGTGTGTTTGTCTTGGAATGACTACACAACAACTCTTTTTCTGGTTTTTTCTTCTTTACTGAATCTGAATGGAAAATACTTTTGCTTAGTCATCATCATCATCATTGCATCGTGTGTGCCTCTGGAAGAGGATGCTGTTTGGATTTTGTACGCACCACTTTAATTAGCAATTAGATATAAACCCTCGCGTGAGAGTCAGAGTCAAGGGATATAAAATTTAAAATGTGTATACCTACTTTGTTTTTGGCAAGGGTTTACACGATCATCACGGGGGAAGCTATTTATTTTTTTACAGGATAGAGACAAGCACGCCACTTTTTCTCTCTCTACCACTTGTTGTGTAAACAAGCGGCAATAAAAAGACGTTTTATTACGACCACAACACAACCACACAGACCTAATCATTAATCCTATATCACTCTTTAAAAATCCCCAGTGTTTGTACACATTTTTGATATACCTAAGAAGAAAGAAAGACACATATATATGCACTGGCTGTTGTGATTTCGAGGTTTGAATCGTGATGTGATTAATTTTATTACAAAGTTTTTGAATAGGAGGCTGAACTGACGGTTTAAAGGGGAGAAACAGGGTGTTGTGTGTGTTGTTGGATTATGGGATTTTATTTGTATTTCAAAAGTTAAATCATCGTTTAGAGAGAAAAGAAATAAACAACAAGAAAGCATTGTATATATACCTATATTGTGTACGCGGAGTATATATAATGTGTGGAGGGGACGCGGACGCTGAGAGTGGCAATGGCCAGTTGAAGAAGCATCATCATTTTTTCTTCTTGTGTAATTTTTGCTCAAGAGAGAGATGAACGATCATCGCACCGTACACCGTAGTGCACATCATACCACTTTGTCCTTGATTCTGTCCATTGCCCATACAAGTTGTTTGTGGATAGGATGGATGGGTAGTTAGTACACGTTTCAGGAAAAAATGAGCTCCATGAGAGAAAGCTGAGGGAAGACAGAGTCTGTATAAAAATGAAGTAGTAGTGGTTTGGCATAGGTACATATGATCATATCATATCATATATTACGCTTTTAACATTTTGTAACAATAGACCTTTATAGAAAGAGTGCACGTCTTCAAACAAGATTAGCAATGTAATGCGATACCTTTATCACATTATATGCACCTGATTATATCATTGTGTGATGGGATTATATGGGATGCACCGGACGAGAATATTTTTTTTGCGCTATCAGTGCCAGAGCAAGCACACTGTTTATGGTAGCGTATAAGTTTAAGTACGTTGAGGATTGTCATCATCATCATCATCACATGTCAAACCCCATGGTTTGGTTTTACTAGGTTTGCTAAGCACTACACGGACAGACAACATCCGCCTAATAAATTTTTTTCCCGAAGACAGCCGACAAGCGTAAAAATGTTTAGGTAAATATTTTCATATATGCGGTGTATACGGGTTTACACGGGATTGGAAAGAATGAATGTGCAATTTGATAGCATTCCCAGACACAAGTAAGTTGCATACGGGACGTACGGGACGGGAAATATGTTTGATCTTTTGATCTAGGAGATAATGCGGTGGTAATGGGTGTACAGTGGAGGATTAATGGTGGCACGACAAATTGAAGTAGCAGGATGTTATGCACACACAACAGTAGCGTATATGTATTTTTTACTATTACCTAGGTCGATTTTGGTTGGTTGAAGGTATAACCTGTGAATTTTAAATAGGAATTCAGTTCAGAAAATATTCTATGGTTAATTAAGGTAGGTCGTGAGTATTAGAGTAACACTTAAAGACCCCAAATTAGCAGATAATTCCATTTTTATTCTCAGAGATAAATTACAATCCCAATTTTGACAGTAGCTTCCGATCAAATTAAAACTTTTCATTGGAGAGCAAAAAACACGGGCGGGTTTTTGTATACATACATTTTTCTCAGAGTTAATAACTCATTTCCATCTTGCTACCACCTCCTCAACACAAACCTTCGTACTCGGCTAATGTCAAGGAAAAAAGGCTTGTTATTTATGAGATACCTAGTTTGATTTGAAATGCAATGTAGAGAGAGACAAATGTGAAATGAAAAAATATGGATATAAAAGTGTGTATACAATGTAGGATTGTTGTTTTGGTTGAAGTTGGAGATGAAGTACGAAGATAAAAAAAATATATATGTATTTTGTGAGTTCCATCACTGGAGCAATGAAAAGGAAGGAGGACTTCCCCTTTTCCGATGAAGAGATAATAAATAAAATGATTGAAAATTGTGTGAATGTGAGCACTCCACGTTTCGCAGACACCTCCGTCGTATCCTTTAGAAAGGCTAATGTCTTCTTAAAGAGAAAAAGTGGTTTTGTTCTCTTCACTTTTTTGTTGAGTGTTGTAAATAAATACGAACCGAATGCCATACGCGTTACGTTACACCGTATAGTGCAGGAGAGCAACGCTTTTATAATTCCTAATTCCTATACCTCTCAACTCAACCGAGTTTTAGCAAAATTGGGGTTTTCCGTGTGGAACTACACTTTGTAGACGCGTGCATAGGCAGCACAAAATCTAATTGGTTGTCAGATGAGAAAAACATAATATCCCAGAGTTCAGCAGCAGACGCAGTGCTTATATAAATTTTTATTAAATGGGACGATTTTTTTTAATTATATTTTTTGCAGCAGGTTAGCTTTAGCTAGCTCTAAATTAATTAAGAATTTCGCAAAAAAGCGCCTCGAGGAGATTAAAAATCTGATGGTTATCTCGAAAGTAGTAGACAACATGTCATATTGGAGCGCAAATATGGGAGGGAGCTTGTGAAAGATGAGAACTCGTTTTTGAGTTGAACCATCATCACAGTTTTTTCTTATATGCTCAGTGGGAACAATTTTTTTTTGTGCAATTTTGACTTTTTCTTTCGTACCATGTGTACAAAAAAAACATATCACATCGGCTTTGCAAAGGAGGCGAAAATGAGCTGATCTCA